>CAUYSK010119978.1:0-19326 GCA_963575035.1 Avahi laniger
GGGGGCAAATCTACAACTAAAGGACACGGGGAGCACTAAAGGGAGGAAAGGGCACGCCTTTAACCTGCATTTGGGTGAGGCAAAGACATAAAGTGTAACTAGAATGTTTGTACCCTCACAATACCTTGGAATTAAAAAAAAAAAAAAAGAATAAGGAGGAGACATTTGCCTTACCACATGTGAAAACTTATACCAAAGCTATATTAATTAAAACAGTGTGGTATTAACACATAGAGAGATAAATAGCTCCAAAGGAATGGGAAAGAGAGTTTAGGAATAGATCTATATATATAAGAACTTGGTATATTAAAAACAGAACTATAGGGTGGGTGTGGTGGCTCACACCTGTAATCCCAGCACTTTGAGAGGCCAAGGTGGGAGGACTGCTTGAGCCTAGGTGTTTGAGACCAGCCTGGGCAACACAGCAGGATCCCATCTCTACAGAAAATTAGCTGGGCATGGTGGCATGCACCTATAAGTCCTAGCTACTTGGGAAGCTGAGTCAAGAGGATTGCTTGAGCCCAGGAGTTTGGGGCTGCAATGAGCTATGATTGTGCCACTGCACTCCAGTCTGGGTGACAGAGACGCTGTCTCTAAAAAAATAAGAAAAAGAAAATAGAACTACCACATGATCCAGCAATTCCATTTCTGGGTATTCATCTAAAATATCTGAAACCAGAATCTCAAAGAGATATTAGCACTACTATGTTCACTGTAGCACTATTCACAATAACCAAAATGTGGAAACAACCTAACCATCCATTGATAGGTAAATTGATAAAGAAAATATGGTACATACATACAATGGAATACTATTCAGCCTTTTTTTTAAAAAAAAAAAAAAGGAAATTTTGCAATATGTGACAACATGGATGAACCTGGAGAACATTATGCTAAGTGAAATAAGCCAGTCACAGAAAGACAAACACTGCTTGATTCCACTTGTATAAGGTATCTAACATAGTCAAATTCACAGAATCAAAGAGTAGAATGGTGGTTACCAGTGGCTAGGGGGAGAGGAAAATGTGGAGTTAGTAATCAATGGGCATAAAATTTCAATCAAACAAGATGAGTAAGCTCTTGAGATATGCTATACAACATTTGTATCTATAGTCAACAATAATATTGTATGCTCAAAAATTTGTTAAAAGGATAGATCTCATGTTAGGTGTTCTTACCAGAATAAAAAAAATAAAATAGAACTTGGTATATAACAGAGATGGCATCATAGATCACTAGGAAAGAGATAGACAAATGGTGCTAGAACAACTGATTATCAACATGGAAAAATAAAATTAGATTCCTACTTCACAATATATATAGATAACTTAAGGACCTTAAAATGAAAAAGCAAATTTTCAAAGTTCTTAGAAGAAAAAAATTAGAGAATAGTTTTACACCATTGACATAGGACAAAATTTCTTAGGTAAGACTCAAAAAGCACAATGTGATAAAGGATAAATTTGACTATATTAAAATGGAAATTTAACATATTACTAAATATATTAATTGTATTAAAATGGAAAAGATACCACAAACAAACCTAAAAGTCAAGACAGAGTAGGAAAAAAATCTTTACAATGAATACTATTAAAAAAGGGTAAGTTCGAGGAATTCTAATAACCAATAAGAAAAAGACCAACACCACAAGAGAAAATGTGCTAAGAATTTGAACAAGCAAGTCACAGAAAAGGAAACCCAGTGGCCAAAATATATATGGAAAGGTACTTGACCTTACCAGTATTTAGAGAAACTCAACTTAAAATCATAATAAGAGAAACTTCCAGGTGAAGATGGCAAATTACCTCACTAAAATGACAATAAAGATTCTTTATTTGAAAAGCATAAAGTCACAAGGGAGAGGAGATCACAGCAACAAAATTTTGGAATCTATAAAGCAAATAAATGAGAGAAAACTGACATTAAATCTAAGAAAGCTGAATCCTAATCTAGAAAAAATAAAAGAAAAAGAAAGGGGGGAGGGGAAGCGGGTTAAAGAAAACAACAATCCAGAAGTGGGGAAAACTGGATAGTAACCCGTATTGGTCTATGTCTTAGTCAGCGCACGCTGCTATAACAAAAATACCATAGTAGTCTGGGTGGTTTAAATAACAAACATTTATAAATATTTCACAGTTTTGAAGCCTAGAAAGTCTGAGATCAAGGTGCCAGCAGATTCAGTGCCTGATGAGGGCCTCTTCATGGTTTGCTGGCAACTGTCTTCTCGCTGTGTCCTCACAAGGCCTTTCCTCCGTAGGTACACGCTTGTGGAGAGAGAGAGAGCTCTCTCTTCCTCTTTCTTTAAGGGCACTAATCCCACCATGTGAGTCCCATCCGCATGTCTTAATCCAAATCTAATTACCCCCACAAAGGTCCCACTTTCAAATACCATCCAAATACCAAATACTTCCAAATACCATCACATTGGGAGCTAGAGAGTCAACATTTGAATTTGGGTGGAGACAGGATACAAACATTTCCTCTATAACAGTCTACCAGGTACCTCAGACAAGGAAGATGAAGGTGGAGTGAAAAATAGAGACTGATGGGAATCTTTAAACAACCATTAGGTTTCCAGATTCCCTTCCTTGCTTCATGTAGCCAGACCTTTAAAGAGGGTAAAACAGAGTCTCTGGAAAACAGATAACACACAAAGCTGAGGGCAGATTACTCTATAGAGAACAGGAGGATTAAGTGAATGTTTATATACCAAATGCTGACAGGATGAAGGAAGCCTGTATCCTACAGGAAAAAGAATGGGAAATGCTTCTGTAGGGATTCTGATTATTCTAAGAGAAAAAGCTTAACACTAATGACAAGGTTCCCCCAAGGAAATGGGTCAAATAACTCTAATTATGAGTCCCATAAGTGAAGAGCCCTACTCTCAAGCTAAGAACTTACAATCAGGATTTTAGTGCTCTACTTTTAAATATGAGTGGGTATCCACAGATCACCATATTCCTAAGGAAAACCTTAAAAATGAAAAAGAGCAAAACAAACAGAAAAAAGTAACCCAGAGAAAACAGATTCTATAGATTCTATGTAGGAAAAGAAAACTCAAAAACAAAAAATCTAACCAAAATAAAAGAGACTATAATTATTACTCTTAGAGAGTTAAGAATAAATATTAACAAGAGCAGGAAACCATAAGATAGAAAAAAAGAAAGAAGGAAAAAAAAGAAAAAGAAGGCCAGGCACAGTGGCTCACATCTGTAATCCCAGCACTTTGGAAGGCTGAGATGGGAAGATCACTTGAGGCCAGGAGTTTGAGACCAGCCTGGGCAACACAGCAAGACCCCATTATCTATAAAAAATAAAAAACTAGCCAGGCATAGTACACACCTGTAGTCCTAGCTACTTGGGAGGCTGAGGCAGGAAGATTTCTTGAGTCCAGAAGATCAAGGTTACAGTGGCATCACTGCACTCCAGCTTGGGCAACAGAATGAGACCCTGTCAAAAAGGGAGGGAGAGAGGGAAGGAAAGAAGAGAGGGATTGAGGAAGGAAATTCACAGAACCCAGACTTCATCTTGACTAACCTGTATTCAATCCATGAATCTCCCTTAAACATTTCTGACAAAGAATAAGATAATCTTATGCATGAACCCCTGCAGTGACAAAGAACTTCCTCCTTCCCAGCAATAATAACAACTAGCCTTTACTGAGTACTAACTGTGTGCCTATCCCTGTTTTAAGCCCTTTGCACGTATTAACTCATTGAAAGTCAACTCATTCCAAATTTGGACAGCTCTGTAGAAAGTTCAGATAGGACTCCCTCCTATCCTCATGGGTCTCTTACTTAGGAGGAATGAAGATTTTCATCTTGAGAAGGGAAGCCCATGGAGAATACAGATGCAGACAGAGTTGGTGTTAATCATTGTGTTACATGTTTATCAACATAAGCACAGTCTATACTGGGCTCTAAAATAGTAGTAATAGTAATTGTTAACATTTATTGCTGGTCAAGGTGGCATACACCTGTAATCCCAGCTACTCTGGAGGCTGAGGTAGAAGGATCACTTGAACCCAGCAGTTTGAGACCAGCCTGGGCAACACAACAAGACCCTGTCTCTAAAATATATAATTAATTTTTAAAAATGTATTGAAGCATATGATCACTTTACATGTATTTACCTCACTTAATCCATATAACAATTCTATATTTCTACAAATAAACAAACCGATGCTTTGAAAGATTAAGTAACTATTTTAAGTTTACAGAGCTAGTAGCCAGCATTCTAGCCCAGGCTGTCTGATTCAGAGGCTGAGCTGTTATTCATACCCATCAGTACAAGTTTCAAAGTTACTAGATTTTTGAGAAGTATATAATGGAAATATCTCTGAACTGAGGGTAAAACCTGAGCTCTGCTCCCTCTTCTGCTACTTTCTCTGTGAGCTTGAGTAAACTGCTTTCTCATTTCCTTAAGTATGAAACAAGAGAGCTGAACTAGATGATCTCAAAAGCCCAAGTCTAACTCTGATAATCTACATTCCAATTAAATGTATCTATACTCCTTCCCCATCTGGAATGTGCCCACCATAACATTTCTTGGGGCATCCTATTAACATGTAGAGATGATGATGATGATGATGATGATGATGATGATGATGAGTGAATACGTGAATGAATGAAGGACATCTTTAACATTTTCCTTTGCAAAAGGCTGCCCCTGGTCAGATGTTCTCAGAGGAGGAAAGAGTGTTCTTGTTTCCCTTTTTAGTTTCAGTTGCTTTACATCAGTTGGCCTCAAATCTCAGGCATAAATAAAGAAAGCCAGCTTCACCTCAAGCCTTTCTCTCAAGGTCCAGATGTAGGCTAGAAGCAGAAAGTGAATATGCAGAGTAGCCAATTAGTTCGCTGTGTGCCCTCACGACCTCTGACCCCTGCTGGGCCACCCCATCCATTAGCTGTCCTCTTCCCCCTCCACCCACCTCTCTCTCAGTTTGAATCGTTGTCCTGCCATTCTCTTTCAGCAAAGAAACATGCTCAGGCATTCGGCCAGCAGCCTCTACTTTCTGCTCTTTTGTCTCCTCCCTCTGTTGTCCTTGTTGCTAACCTGGTCACCACTCCTTGACCCTACCGCTGTCGCCCCTCCTGGGGTTGGGGACGGGCAGGGTTTCCTGGGAGGAAGAAGGCAAGTCTTGCTTTTCCTTTTCACTTGGGTTTCATTCCACAGATGAGTTTTGATCCTACTCCTATTGCACAAAATTCCCTGGAATGCTTTCTCTAGGATGATGACTGGTTTCAGAGGCAAGTGTTCTGAAAAGCCCATATGGGTGAAGGCAGCAGTATATTCCTTCCAGATGTTGTCTATTCCTCTATGAGGTTGGAAAATATGTATACAGTATATAAACATATATAATATTACTTATTACATACATATTCTATTGATTGCAAGGGGAAAAGCTATTTCAAGATTATGGATGTATGAGTATATATTTGTGAAATAAAAAGCAACCATCAAAAGAGGAAAATCAACTAATTAATTTTATTACACTTGAAAAAAAGTCTTCCAAGTGTTGTTAGCATCTGTTAACTCTTCAGAATTCTAGCTCAAAGAGAAAAGGAGCTTCTGGTGAGTTAATCAGAAAAGGGCAAGTGCCTGGGAGTCAGACGCACTGGATTTAAATCCAAGTTCTGCCACTTGCTGACTAGGTGACTTTTGGTAATAACAGTAGCTCCCATTTCCTGAATGCATTCTATGTGCCAAGCACTTTATACACATCCTCTCATTTCATCCTCATCATAAACAGTGAGGTAGAGATTGTCAATTACTTCCATTATACAAATAAAGAAATGAAGGCCAAGAGAAATTAAATTATTGGTCAGGGTTGTATAAATATAAATAACAGAAAGGGAACATGAACAAGGCATACATGGCTCCAGAGTTCTTAAGTCCAGTGCTGTACTTTCAACCAATTATAAAGTACAATCCTTAAGTTATTTAACTTTTATGAGTTTTGGTTTCCTCACCTATAAAATGATGCATCATCTATCTGTAAAGTACCTAATAGCAATGACTAATGACTGAATGCTTACTGTACTCCAGTTTTCTAAATGCTGACACTCCTTACTTCATTTAATCCTCACAAAGTCCCAATAAATAGGAAGTATTATCCCCATTATACAGAGGAGGAAACTGGGGCTTAAAGGGGTAAAGAAACTAACCCAGATCACACGGATTCTAACTTGAGCCTGTTCAGCCCTAGAGCCCATGCTCTTTCCACTTTCCACTCCATGACAATTGCCTCAAAAAGGCCTACTGAGGAAGATATGGTATATACACAGAGAGGGCTACAGGAATATAGAGATGGAGAAAATTAATTCCAACTGAGGATAACAGGGACAGCTTTATGGAGAATGTAGAAATTCCCTTGATGGAAATTTACTTTAATGCCAGAAAGGCTCAGAAATACATCTGTTTCATAAAATTACATAAATACACCCTTATTATGTACCGATGTTGATGCTAAAGAAGCAAGCGGGACCCTTGTTGTAAGCATGCCTAATAAGTAAATAAGTAAAGCAGGTACTGTATCTTACTCATCTAAGTACTACTTGCCCCCTCCCTAGCCCTTCCCATCCCAACAGCATCTAGAATAGTACCTTGCACATAGTGGGCACTCAGCAGATATTGCCAAAATGAATAAGTGAATGATACCTCAGGAAAGATTTGGTTCAGGGCCTTGCTACTTTGGAGGATGCTGTAGTCCCAAAGCTCGAAGACCCTCTTCCCTCTCATCTTTCTCCCTGCAGCTCCTCTGACAAGCCCTAGGCTGAGTGACAGGGGACCCCCTGTACCAGAGATGATTTATGGTTCTTTGTTATACAAATCCTTTCACATTCCTCTCCATCCTCTTTTTGCAGCCAATTCATCATGATATTTAAATGAAACTTTGGTTAGTGAACTATGGCTCACAGCCCTGAAGACAATTGTTCAGGGCACCTTCTCTAGTATTCAGTTCTAAAAAAGACCATCCATTTCTCTTCCAGGAATATCTTAGATTTTCCCGCTTTTCCCAAGGACCCAGAGAAAGGCCTTTATTTCTACCTTAGAGAATCCCAGGTACTCAGCCTGAGCAGTGAAAAGAAAGAGGGCTACATATAGCTAGCAGGTATGGAAGGCAATGCCTTGTAATTGCTCCATAATTAAAATACTAGAAGCCCCAAGGAAGATATAACCACGGTATTTCAGCCTAGGCTGCAGAATAACTTTGTAAAGATTTCTCAGAGGTATTTTACTCAATGCTCTGGGAATCCCAGCTCTGTCTGGTCAATCTACCATCAAAATGATGATGGCAAAGTGAAACTTTCTTGATTCTTCATGCCATTAACATTAAGCGGATGGTATACTGATCCAAGTAAACCCTTTGTCATGGCTATATGAGTAAAACAGGAGTAAGCGCTTCCTGCCTCTGTCATTAAGCTTATTCCAATCACATCACTCCTGCGATATATGCTGCCATTATCTTGACTGTCAGTACAGACAGTAGAATTGAGACTTAAACTCCTGGACAAAAATCACATATGCTAACTCTAATATAAGATCATGTAGAAATGGGCACTTTTTATTTTATTTATTGAGAGTTATATACCATCACCTGACTGTGAAAAGAACTGTGGCTGTTAGATACTAATTGCATGATATTTTATAATCAAGATGAAATGATGCCTTCTAATTTTCTACTTCATGATGCTAAACAAACCCACTGCTTCTCTCTATGGTCATTTTCCCTTTGTGTACAATTAGGACATGAAAGTTCTGCTTCCTATCCTCCTAAAAGAAAACTCAAAATGCAACGTAAAACAACAGAGAGATATTTTATAAAATAATGTGTTCCAAAAAAGTTGGGCCTACATCTCAATTCGGTGAACCACATCATACTTTAAAGGTACCAAAGAATCCCACGCAATATAGAACAGGAAATGAGTGTGAGCCCAAGGTTCAAGAGGTTATGCAGCACCCAGCAAGCTCATACATCTCATTGGCAAGAAATTACAATTATTTTAAAATGAAATAAAAATGTTTTTTCTTTCAATTTACATGTATTATTTTTCAAATGGCTACTAAGTTGTGAAATCATAAATATGTGTTAAGGTATTTGGACTTAACAACTGAATTTTAAGGTATTTCTTTTAGCCTGAGTTGTGAAAAATTACTGAGACACTAAGAGCACAGTTAATCAAGAAAGTTTGGAAGCCTTGATTTTTATCAGCTATAAACTGAGTCCAATAATAGTAACTACAACATAGGATTACAGTGAGATTAAATGGGTTAATATATAAAAAACATTTAGAATAGTATTAGGCATCTTGTCGTAGTAGTAGTATTACCGCCTCATTACCTAGACAGTTCTCTTCAGTGATCTTACCCTCTCATCTATGTGACAGAAGAGTTTTGAAGTATGTCTGTATCTGTAAGATTAAAACTTTATAACTGCCATCATAATCAAATGTTTTAATTTAAATTTACTATCTGGGAAGAAAAGTGAAACTACTCCATTTCTTTATTTTTTTTCTTTAATTTTTAGGTCTTCTAGGATTGAAATTTTCATCATCTTGTTTTAAAAAACTAGAAACACAGAATTTGTTTTTACTACATAACAGTTTTTAAAAATAGTAATCAATAACTCTTTGGTAACAGGTTTATATCTTTTCAGAAACAAACTTTTCTCCTTTTAAAAATTATTTTTTGTGCTAATCTTCTCTGTATTGTTCCAATTTTAATACAGGTGCTGCTGAAGTGAGCATTCAAAAACAAATTTTTTTAAAAATTGTGTTTAAAGAAACCTTTAATGAGATTTTTGCCCTCCTCCCACTCCCCTCTCCTCAATTATGACTTCCCATAAGCTGTTCTGCTAAGGAGGTAAGCAGAATTAACTTGCTGTATATTAATTACAGCCTTTGCCTTGCTATAATCTTGCTTAGCAAACTCCTCAAAAATGCTTTATTTTTCTTTTTAAAAAACTTTTTATTTTTATATAATTTCAGACTTCTAGAAAAGTTGTATGTTTGGGCATGGTTGCCCACGCTTGTAATCCCAGCACTTTGGGAGGCTAAGGTGGGAGGATTGCTTGAGGTCAGGAGTTCAAGACCAGCCTGAGCAAGAGCAAGACCCTGTCTCTACAAAAATTAGAAAAATTAGCTGGGCATGGTGGTATGCTCCTGCAGGCCCACCTTCTCGGGAGGCTGAGGCAGGAAGATAGTTTGAGCCCAGGAGTTTGAAGTTGCAGTGAGCTATGATGATGCCACTGCACTCTAGTTGGGGTGACAGCAAGACCCTGTCTCAAAAAAAAAAAAGAAAAGAAAAGAAAGAAAGAAAAAAGAAAGAAGGAAAGTTGTAGAAATGGTACAAAAAATTCCTGTATATGCCTCACTCAATTTCCTAAATATTGGTATTTTACCACATCTACTTTACCATTTATACCTTGGTCATTTTGCTAACACTGTCTGACAGATTTCTCCACTCTAAATTCACAATTTTTCCCTTTGTAATTAATAAATATCTTGTGGGGACAAACTTTGTGACCTTGTAAATATCCTGTTTGTCATCCAAATTTCACCAGATAGTTTTCCCACCCATTGATGATTCAATTATTACTATGATAGTTGTCAAATAGTAATTTTGTAATTCCATCATTCCTTCTACATTTATTAGTTGACATTCTACTATAAGGACTCACTTTCTAGTGAGTCCTTTTCCCACATTTATTTATTTACTCTTATTTATTTATATACCTGTATATTTTATCCAATGAGTTATTATACATCACTATCATTATTTATTTTTAAGGCTAACTGGCCCACATCTGGCCACTAGGAATTCCTTCAAAATGACTCTTGAACATTTTGACATATCCCATATTTTTTGAGCACTTCCTAACTTATTTATTAGCTTAGTAAGATGTTGAAGGTTCATCTTGTACTTTCCCAGCCCTAGCCCTGGAATTGCCCAATTCTCCAAGGAGCTCCAAGGAGTTCCTTTTATTATTATTATTATTTTTTCTGGTTCCTTGGAATAGCAAACAGAATTTAGAAACCAAGATCTGGAAGGTATGTGTGCTCATTGCTTCTGGAGTGTCATTGTTTCTGGGCCTTCTCAGTGAACAGAGCTAGGTAATACATACACACATATATGTGCATATATGTGTATGTGTGTGTGTGTATACACACACACACACGATAAACACATACTCATACTCATTTTAAAAATCACAAGTTTATATTGTCATGTCCAATTCTAATCCAACACTACAGGATTCATTCTCCTCTTCTCCCTTTCGAGACTTGTAACTCTCTTCTCTCTCAGTGAGGAAACTAACTCCCATTATCCTTAATATATTAACATTTACTTATTTGCCTAATCCCAGAATACACAGAAGTAGTTTTAGAATTGCTACCCAAAAAAGCCCACCACTGCAAAAAAACTAAAAGTTTAAAATTTATTTACAGTTCATTTATTCTATAGTCTAAGAATATATATTAACAGTAAAAAAACTGTGGCCGGGCATGGTGGCTCACACCTGTAATCCTAGAATTTTGGGAGGCTGAGGTGGGAGGATTGAGGCCAGGCATTAGAGACCAGCCTGAGCAAGAGTGAGACCCCATCTCTATAAAAAGTAGAAAAATTAGCTGGGCATGGTGGCGCACGCCTGTAGTCCTGGCTACGGGGGTGGCTGAGGCAGGAAGATCACTTGAGCCCAGGAGTTTAAGGTTGCAGTGAGCTATGATGATGCCATTGCACTCTAGCCAGGGCAACAGAGTAAGATAAGACTCTGCCTCAAAAAAGAAAAAAAAAAATTGTAAACTTACTTGGCTGGGGTTAGTCCCCAAACACACATCTGCTTTTCAATGTGATTATATTATTCATTAGGAACTGTCAGATTCATTTGTTTGTATTCCATTTTAAGATTTTCCCACCGTGTGTGTGTGTGTGTGTGTGTGTGTGTGTGTGTGTTTTAGTATATGAACATTAATATGGTTTCAAAAAATAATGCTATTTAAAAAGGAATATTTAAGAAAAATGTCACTCTCTATCCCTTCCACTTAGTCTCCAGCCCCCCTACCCACTTTCTATGGGCAACCAATCTCATTAGGTTCTGGTTTATCCTTCCTGTTTTTCTTTTTTGGTCAAAAAAGCAGATACATGTATATTTTCTCACTTCCCTTTTTTTCTTACACAAAAAGTAGCATACTATAGATACTCTTTTGTACTTTTCTTTTTTCACTACACAACATATCCTAGAAATCATTCCTTATCAGTTCACAGACATCTTCCTCGTTCTTTTTCACAGATGTATAGTACTCTACTATGTGCTTGTACCATAGTTTGTTCAACCACTCTCCTCCATATGGGCATTTAGGTTGTCTCAATTATGTTGCAAATACAAACAATGCTGCAGTAAATAAACTTGCACATATGAATTTTTACATTGCTGTAGGTGTATATTCAGGGTAAATTCTTAGGATTACTAGGCCAAAAGTAAACACATTTGAAGTTTTTTTTGATACGTATAAGGGTATTTGTTGTTGTTTGTTTTTGAGACAGAGTCTTGCTCTTTCACCCAGGCTAGATTACAGTGGCGTCATTATAGCTCACAGCAACCTCAAACTCCTGGGCTCAAGCCATCCTGCTGCCTCAGCCTCCCGAGTAGCTAGCACTCTAACAGGCACACACAACCAGGCCTGGCTAATTTTTAACAATTTTTTTTAGAGATGGGGTCTCATTATGTTGGCTAGGCTGGTCTCAAACTCCTAGCCTCAAGCAATCTTCCCTTCATGGCCCTCCAAAGTGCTGGGATTACAGGTGTTAGTCACCATACCCAGCTTACTTAGATGTTTTTCTTTTAGATTTTGAAGTTACCAGACTTTATATGTCTTTTATGCATCACAATTATACCTTAATAAATGCATTCTGATGTTTATAAGCAAGTGAATAACAAAATTCTTCCTAAGTAGTATTCAATTTTGCATTTATTTAATTAAATTTTAGCTCCAAAAGTCATGCTGTATAAAAATAATGGGGGAAAAGATCCCTTAGATCTGCGAAACAATAGTATGTAAGGATGGATCACATTCTGCCTGTGGGAATGATTGGGCACATAATATTTTTACATCTCTAAGGAGGAGGTATTTCCTCCCAGCAGAGTTGATAATCTGAAGTTGCTGGAAACATGATGAATAGTGAAGGGAGCTGGTCTGCTGGTGCTATAGGATCTGGTTAATTATACTGTAAATCATGCAAACATCGACATGCTGAACAAAAAGCTTCTCCAGACATCATCTCCTTCTCACTAAAACAACAATTCTTTAAAAAATAGGCAGATTGGTAATTATCTCAAGCTGAGAATATACAAAATGCTGACATTAACCCCTAGAGATGCAGAGAAGTTTTATGGCTTTGAAGTGTGTAAGGCATTTTAAAAATGCCTTATAAATATGATTTGACACTCTTGATTAGGCATTCTAGGAGGAAGGACAACTAACTCCCACCCTCCACTCCCGCAGTCTATGCTCAGTACTATAACATTATTCCTGAGTTTTATTATTTGCATCTTTGTTTTGGGGGGCTTCCCTTATGCAGAGTCTAGGATTTGCAAATAATTCTCTACCCCTTAGAAAGGTAAACGTCTTATTTGGAAACCTTTGTGGGATTTGGGCTTTCACAGATGAAGATCAAAGATAAGAATTAGTCCTCTGTTCCACTGCTGACCAATAATGTCAACAAATCCTCCTTGTCCCTTTGTCTTTCCCACTATAAAGCAAAAGAATCTCTCTGTGGTGCACATATTGATATTTTACCACTTTTGCTTTACCATTTATACTTCGATCATTTCATTCACATGGTGTCTGCCAGGTTGCCCTACTGTAAATTTATTATTTTTCTCTTTGTAATTAATAAATATCTTGTGGGACATACTTTATGACTATTATAAATACACTGTTTCTCATATGTGGTAAAGAGTTTCATGAAGAGGTAACAAATTCACACCAAGGTCCTCACTAGATCTTAAATATGGTATTATTTAAGTCACCTCATGCCAAATAGTCTACATCTGAAGAAAACCCAAGTCTCATTAGTTGATGCTTTAATCTTGGCATCAATAATGTGAGGTAATGCAGCCTTATTTAAAGAGCTCAAGCTTTGGAATCACACAGATTGGGTTCCAAATCCAGCAAGGCCACCTACTACTTATACGTGAGAGGCAAGCTACTCAGTATCTCTGAGAGCCTTAGTTTCTTCCTCACAAAAACGGGAATATGATAATATCAAGCTTATTGAGCTGTGGTGAGTTCAATGAGTTCATATAATCTGAAAAGTAACCAGAATTCTATGTGGCACACAGTAGGCACTCAATAGCTATTAATAAATAATGGGAATATTATTTCGGTTTTGAACCCTGATGAAATTTCTTTCTTGGATGGAGACATTCTGCCATATTATACACCTATATTGTCAATCCAGCCTTAAATCAGACTGACTTAAAAATAGAAAAGCAAATTCCACTGCAAATTCTCTCCAGGGAACTAAACTGAGGGGTCTATGGACCCAGAGATCACGCCAACTCTTTACTTCAATGTGGACTGTACATTGAGAGGTTAGTAAGATGATTCCAGAGAGCCTGTTACTGCAACAAGACTGGAGTGCCACCATGAGGTCAGCTTTGGTCCTGGCAATATTTTCTTGAATTCTGTCCTAATTATAAGAATATTTGAGTAGTTATATTTATATTGCATTATATTTGCCTTAAAACCTGAAAAGTACACTCTGTTGACTCCTAATGGCAAAAAAGTATAAGAATTTATATTTCTAAAGTATTTGAGTATTGGTGAATCTTGAGAATTTGAAATTGAAAACTTAGCCCCAGGAAAAGTGAAGTTTTGTGGCATTGTGTGAATGGCTGCTGGGTTTATTACCTATAGCCAATCACCCTCTCCTTGACTTACTTTTTAATTAAAAGACACTGCAGCTATGGTCCAGGGTTCTAGCCCCTTTGCAAAGAAATAATAATTCCTATTTCCAAACAACCATTAGAAACTCCACTCAAGTGTCCCACAGAAATCTCAAATTCAACCTGTTCAGAATTAAACTTATTAAATTGTCCTCACACAAACCTAGCCCTCCAGTATTCCCCATCCTCATGAACAGATTCATACCTAGTCACCTGAGTTTGAGACCTGGGAGTTATTTTAGGTTTCTTCTTCCCCTCCTATCCCCCCACATCCAATCACTTTATCTCCTTAATGCCCTTTAAAATTGCTTCTTTCTCATTATCCCACTGCTACTGCTTTCTTCCCTCACCAGACTACTATTTCAATATTCTCCTGGTCTTCCTGACTCCAGACTTGCCTCTCTTCTACATCGCTGCTACAGTGATCTTTTAAAATTAAAAACTGTTTATACCCATGGCTTAATATTCTTTAATGGTTCTCAGTGCCTACAAGATCAAGGCCAAATTCCTCAGTATATACAAAAGGCCCTTCACAAGCTAGTCCCTACCCATGTGTCCAGCTCCATTTCTTGCTGCATTTAGCTTTGTTGAACTGCTACTAGATCCCAAACACAACAGGCTGTTTTCATGCCTCCTTACATTTGTTCCTGCTGTTCTCTCCAAATATCTTTACCTGTCTCTGCAGGCACCCAGCTAGCTCAGTCAGTGGAGCACGATACTCTTAAATATCTTTGCCTATCTTTTCCAATTGATCAACATCTTACTTTTTGAGACGATGCAAGCTTTATCTTCTCTACAAAGCCTTTGTTAACTTTCCACAAGCACACCCCATCCTGCCACCCAGAGCAAATACTCCCTCACTTCCTATAACTTATACCACATTACCTAAAGAATTTTCTTGCTCGGTTTGAAAAGAGCTTTCTATCCCTAGCAGAATCTAAGCTACTTGAGAGTAAGGACTGTGTCTAATTTATTTCTGCATCCCAGCCTACGCATGCTGGAAACACTGTAAAAACAACAACAACAAAGCTTGTTGAATGATAAGCAGGGAGTAGAGGAGGAAAAGTTTTTAAAAACACACTTTGAGGGCATGGAGGGCATCACTCTGTGCGCAACAAGTTATCCCAACTAGCTCCCACTGCAGTGTTATACAGACTTTGTGTTCTCACTTGCTACAGTTGAGAAACCATGTGTGTCTACCAGTCAGACCATGCTGGTTTTTAGAGAAATTCCAGTTATACAAAACCATGATTCAATTTCCTCACCACTTTTATTGACAATGCTTCTAAATTGTTTTGTTTTGTTTTTCCCCTAACAGGAAATTGTTCCTTAATGAGTCAGCTGGACATTGGCAAGGTACGAAATGGTATGCCAGTTTCTATCTCACTTCATTCATTCATTCAGCCAAAAGTTATTACAAAGCACCAAGCAAAAGACAGGTCCATTCCTATGTCTAAATTCATAAGGTTGGCAGTTTCAGGGATCTTTGTCTATTTTATTTCACTTCATTAATTCAACAAGATTTACTGACCACTTACTACGAAACAGGGTCCATGCAAAGTAAACATAATATCAAGATAAATGAGATGCAGCTTAATGCTCCAAGTCTGTGGACAAATGTGGAAACATCATTTCAATGCAACAGGAAAAGAACTAAAATAGAGGTACTTACAAAGTGGCATGAGGACTCAAAGAAAAATGGACTATGTCAAGGAGGGGACATTCAGGGCAAGCTTCACAGAGAGGACATGTAAACTGAGTTTTGAAGAATGCATGGAGTTTGCAGGGGAGGAAAGGGAGAGAGGACATTCCAAGAAGAAAGAAAAATATGTACAAAGATTCAGAGTTAGAAGAAGTAAAGGTGAAATGAGATGAGAAAACGGAAGCTTAGAGAAAGTAAGTAACTTGCTTAAGGTGACACACCTGGTAAGTGATAGGGCTCAGAATTGAATCCAGCTGAAGGTGTTTGTGGGCATTTGTCATATTGAGAGTGCTGGAGCCGAAAAAAAGGTTGAGAACCAGTTCGGAGGGCCTGGCATACAAGTTATAGGAGTTCAGGGTACGTTCAGTAGACAATGGGGAATCATGAGAGGTTTTTAAGCAGAGAAGTAACATAGTCTCATTTGGGCTTTAGAAATATAATTCCAGCAGTGATTCTTAATCTTGACTGCAATTAGAATCACTTGAGAAGCTATCAAAAATTACTAGGGAGTCTCTAGAACAATTAAGCCAGAATTTCTGGGGGTGGGACCCAGTTTTCTTTTGTTTCTTTAAGTTCCTTGGGGATTCTAATGCGTGGTTAAGGTCAAGAACTACTGCTATAGGAGAACAGACTGAAAGATGAAAAAGGACTAATATTTATTAAGTACTTACCATGTTCGAGACTTTGTTCTAACTGTTTTATACAATAATCTGTATATATTAGGATTTTATATATGTCTAATATCCTGACCCATCTCAACCATTTTGAGCCCTCTGTGGTGAACGATTATGCTAATCTTAGCCTTCAAGGTAGATATTATAATCCTATAATCCCTATTTTACCAATGAGGAAACTGAAGCATACACCAGTGAAATAACTCATCCAAGAGTATCAAATTACTAAATGACACAACTGAATTCAAATGTAAGTCTCTGTGATGCCCCAAACCCATGGTCCTTCCACTACACACCATTGCCTATGAACCTAGCTTAATCCTCAGAAAAATTCCAAAGCAGGCATCATGATCCTCATTTTACAAACGAGGAAATTAGTCCCAGAAACATTAATTTGACCAGGTCACAACTAATAGGTACTGAGGCTCGGAGGGATTTAAATTCAGACCTGTATAATTCCAAGTCCACGCTTATGAAGGTAAAGTATTATAGCACATATTCAACACTCAATACTTCTTTCCTCTGAAAGAAGGGAAGCAAATTGGCTTATTAATATAATCCACAGTATTATTCCTAATAGGCAGGGCCATCCCTAGGTTTTTCCTTTTCCTTCTTGGGTACTAGGAGGCTGAAGCTCTCTTGAACTATCAATCCCAGAGTCCTTTTCGGGAGGGGAAGGGAAAGCAGAACTCTGCCATAACCCCCATCATATTCACCTGGAAAACCTTTAACCTTGGGTAAGTCCAACACTACAAACTTCTTCACACCCTTATCTAAGCAGCTGAATCATGCTAATTTGTCTCTTCTTAAATTAATTGTCCCAAATCTCAAATGGGCATTCATTGCCCAGCAATATTACTGCCTTTCCTCAGTAAGTTTATTTTCCCACTCTTAGAGAGTATTATTTCATATCATTTCTTCTGTCCTCAACCCTCTAACACTCTCTGACAGAATTCCATCCCATAATTCTCTCTTCTCTGTTGCATCAAAAACTTACACCTTTCTACTGGATGGTTTCATACAATTTATGAACATCCCCTAGTGCCCATCTTTAAATACATCAAAAACAAAAAGCAAAAACCTCCTTTGAATCCACGTTTGCCTCTAGCTACTACCCACTTCTCTGATATCCTTTTCGGCTAAACCTTTAGTTAAGAGTTGGCTTCATCAATCTCCACTTCTCACTACTCATCTCTATCTCCCAGTGCCCCTGAAACTGATATTAAACAGGGGCTCTAGTGACCTCCATGTTGCCAAACACAGTGATCTTTTCTTTGTCCTCAGCCTCTCAACAGCCTTTGGAACAGCCAATCATTACCTTCTTGAAACTTCCTTTTGGCTTTGGTGACACCACATTCCTGGTCTTTCTACCTCACTGGTTACTTCTTATCTCACTTGCTTCTTCTCAGACTCATGTTCTACAGGTATCTCCTCCTTTACCTGATCTCTAAATGTTATTATAACATAAGAGTCAGTCCTGGGTCCCCTTCTCTTTTCTATTCACGCATTTTCTCTAAGTGATCACATTCACGCTCGTGCTTTTGGATATGGGTTTGTCACCACTTACATAGCAACTGGGTTCTAAAGTCAGCTCATAAAGAAATAAAATCTTATAAAGTTGACTTTTTTTGAAAATTCCCTAAATTGCTCATAAAGCATAGCAGTTGTGGTTTCATACATGTTAATTTTATACATGACTGTGGCCATATTTATGTGCCAAATTGAAGATCAACATACTAATAAGCCCTAACAATCAATTTTTCCTCCCATGTTGAAATAAATTGTTTTTATTGAGCAATAGATAAAGTACTTGGGAAATTCCTATTTTTAAAGAGTACACACTTGGAACAGCAAGATGCTTCCACTATAAGAGAGAGTCAGGGAATGAATCCATCTGAGGGACTAGAAGATTCACATCTCCCCATTTCATAATCACATCACATGTGCTTTCCTTGAATATAAAGGAATCAACCACTATTTCAAGTATTAATATTTCTCATTCTCTTTGGTTTAATATGTATAACTGAATTTTAATAAGTTAAGTGCTTGTAGAACTCCTCTGTACCATTTATACATTTGTGACTTCCAAATTCACTTCTCTAGCACTGAACTTTTTTCCTGAGCTTCAGACTCAGAACCAACTACGTACTTGGCCATCTCCACTTAAAATCAACTAGGCATCCTAACACATCCCAAACTTAGCAATTGATTCCACCTTCCATGTCTCACCTGCACCAAAAAGCTATTCTTCTCTTAGTCTTTCTTAGCTCGGTAAATGGCATGCCATCTACGCAGCCAAAAACCCTAAGAGTGATCTTTCATTTTTCCCTTTCCCTCACCTCTGCATGAGGTACATTTAGATCTACCTCCAAAATATACCCCAAATCTATCCATTTATCTCCATCAGCACAGATACCAACCTAGGCAAGCCACTATCACCATTTCTACTTTGACTGGTCCCCCTGTTTCCACTCTTAAGTTTTCTATGGTCCCTTCTCCAAATAGCCAGAGTAATCCTTTATGAAATGTTCGCTCATTCATTCATCAAACATTTTTTGAGAGCGCACAGGAACTGGGGATACAACAATGAAGCTAAGTAGATCCCTGTGCTCTGGGACACTCATTCCAGAAGAGAGAGCGGCAATAAACAAGTAAATAATTTTATATAGTACAAATGCAAGGAAGAAAATAAAAATTAAATGTGATAAATTAAATCATTTTGCTCTCTCCAAAAAAATTTTTGAATAGTTTTCCAAGGTGTTTAAATTCCAAATTCCTTACCATGACCTTGTTACAAGATTCTGTAAAATTTGGCCGGGTGCGGTGGCTGACGCCTGTAATCCTAGCTCTCTGGGAGGCCGAGGCGGGCAGATTGTTTTGAGCTCAGGAGTTCCAAACCAGCCTGAGCAAGAGCGAGACTCCGTCTCTACTAAAAATAGAAAGAAATTAATTGGACAACTAAAAATATATAGAAAAATTAGCCGGGCATGGTGGCGCAT
>CAUYSK010119979.1:0-12364 GCA_963575035.1 Avahi laniger
GGGTGGATCGTTCTGAGCTCGGGAGTTCGAGACCAGCCTGAGCAAGAGCGAGACCTCATCTCTACCAAAAATAGAAAGAAATTAATTGGACAGCTAAAAAAAAAAAATACATATAGCAAAAATTAGCCGGGCATGGTGGCACATGCCTGTAGTCCCAGCTACTTGGGAGGCTGAGGCAGTAGGATCGCTCGAGCCCAGGAGTTTGAGGTTGCTGTGAGCTAGGCTGACGCCTCGGCACTCGCCCCAGGCAAGAAAGTGAGACTCTGTCTCAAAAAAAAAAAAAAGAAAATCTGAAATCTAATTTTTTCTTAATGGTGGACACATTGAGTGCTCTCCTGCTTAGATCTGAAACAAAACAAGAATGCCTTTTCTCACCACTTATATTTAACATTACTCTGGAAGTCCAAGTCAGTGCAATAAGGAAGGCAATAAAAAATAAAAAAAAAAAAGTTATGATGGAAAAAACAAAATGAAGAAGTAAAACGACTGTTTAAGACATTTAAAAAAATAAAAAAAGACGCTAATAGGAATAATAAGTGGACTTAGCGAAGTGACATGATACAATGTCAATATTCAATTTAATTAAAATATGCAAGACCTCTAACCTGAAAACTCCAAGAGTGCTGAGAGATTAACGACTAAATGGAGATTAAACTTTGTTCATGATTAGAAGACTAAGTATCATCAAAGTAACAATTCTTTCCAAATTGATTTATAGATTCATCACAGTACCCATCATAATCCCAACAGTTTTAGAAACTGACAAGATAATTCAAAAATTTATATAAAAATGTGAAGGACCTAGAAAAGCCAAACAAATTTTGAAAAAGAACCAAAAGGTCTTACATTACCTGACCTCATGAACTACTATAAAGCTACATAATCAAAGGAGTGTCATACTGGTATAAGAAGAGACCAAAATAGAATGAAACAGAATTTAGAGTCCAAAAGGAGACATATATGATGAATTGATTTTTGGCCAAAGCAAATCAATGGGGAAAGAAGATGGGGAGCAACCGAAAGTTTCATACATTGCTGGCAGAAGTATAAAATGGTACAACCACTTTGGGGAAAAGGTTTAGCAGTCTCACTAAGGGATGAGAAAAGGGTGAAAGTTTTATGAGTAACTGGATATTTTCATAATCTTAAAATGTTTCCCCACAAATTATTTATTAATTATAAGGTAGAGAAATCTAGAAGGTATTTCTTTAACCAAGTGATGAAAGCTAACTTCAGAAAAACTAACATAATGTGTCTCATGATATGATATACTGAGTAGGAGCTGATGTCATCTATGGGTTATTCCTGCTAAAAATGTATAACCTAAATTCAACCCTAAGAAAACATCAGACAAACCCAATTGAGGGATTTACTACAAATAATTGCCCTGTACTCTTCAAAAATATCAAAGTCAAGAAAGAAAAAGAATGGTTAGGGAACTATTCCAGACTAAAGACAACTAAAGAAGCATGATACCAAAATGCAATGCATGATTACAGAATAAATCTTGGGTACCCAGGGATAGGGAGCTAGAGGGTGACAATAGGATGCCTGTAAAGGACATTACTGAGCAGTACTGGGATGACTGTCTATATCTGAACAGGGACTATGGATCAGATTAAAGCAGCAGTTCTCAGGGTAGTCTGGGGTTTCCAAGGCACTTCAGGGAGTCCATAGGTCAAAGTCGTTTTTACAACAATACTAAGATAAAAATTTGTCTTTATACTCTCATTCTCTTTTGAGTATATGTGAAATTTTCTAGAGGCTACATGATTTCTGATACAGCAACTAAATGCAGAAGCAGATATGAAATCCAGATGCCTTCTATTAAGCCAAACATTAAAGAGATTTAGAAAGCTATAAAATAGTACCACTTGACATACGATGGTTGCCTCAAGAAAAAACACCTATGCAATTGTCTGAGTTGTGAGCTGGTGTAGTTGCTTTTTCCATGGAACATTATATTTACTTGAAAGAACAACTAATGATCAAAGAGTGCTTATTCAGACATTATGGCAGATGTTTTCTCAAAAATGAGTGAAGAAATCAGAATATCACCTTGAAGGAAAACTGACAAAATGTATTGCCCATGATATAATGCCTGTTTTAAAGCAAAAATTAGAACTTTTGAAAACTTTTCTTAGGCACAGTGATCTTAACACTTTTTCAATACTTAAGAATGTTTTCTAATGAAACCAATACTGATAGTAATAAATGTGTGTTTTTGGATATTGTATAATAAAATATGCCTAATATAATAAAAATATTTGGAAGATATGCATAACTCAGAGAACCAATATTTTTCAAGTGACCAAAACATGGGTAAAAAAAAGTCATGCATGGGTAAAAGATACATTCAGAAAGCAAGACTGACCAATAGATTTTAACATAACAATACAAAATGCTGATATGGTTTCAGAGTCTATACTGCAACTACCTTTAAAAAACAACCACTTGTCATTTGGGGTTTGGAATCAAAACAGAACATATACAATCATCTGAAAATGTGACAGTAAATGCAGAAGCAGATATGAGAATCTAGCTGTCTTCCACTAAGCTAGACATTAAGGTATTTATAAGAATACAAAACAATGTTACTCTTCTCACTAAAATTTTTAAGTTATTTTTAATAAAAATGTTTTATGTCAGCATTTAATAGGTTTATTGTTATTTTAAATTACTTGATAAAAATATTTTTAAAGTTCTCAGTTTTAATTTTTAACACAGTCATTTTCAATAGATATAACCCAAATAAACTAAGAACACTAAAGGGATTTTTTTTTTTAAATTTATTGCCCCTAAGTATAAGGGGATCCTGAAACCATAAAGTCTGAGAAGCACTAAGGTAAGTACACTCCAACAAGACAAGTCATGTGTAATTCCTTTCTACTCTATAATTCCATGAATGAAGTCAGAAACATGTAAGAAAACCAGAGATATGATTTAAAAATATATACAAAAGTAAAGAAAATCTTCCCACCTACCCTTTATGAAAAACTATAATCAAGCCTTTTATAAGATATCTCTTGCTGTAAATTTCATTTTCATTAATAATCACAGCTTATAGCCACATTAGAAAATACTGAATTTTTACAGTTAGCCTTAAAAAAGAATATAGAAATTGGATTAAGGCTAATAAAAATGGTCTTCTTCATTAGTTGCTTTAAAGAACAATGCATTTGTTTTGAACCTATAAAAACCTACTTGCATATCTATAAGAACATTTAAAATAATTATTCTCTGATCCATTCTCTTATCTTTCGATCTGCTAAATGTGCTATTCAATACTAATTTAAGTAAATTAAATTAATCTTGCTTTTAAATTGTATATCATGCTTTTAAAATACATGCCCTCAGGTATCAACCAACAATAACTTGTACTCACTGACATAGAAAATAAAATGAAATATATGAAATACTAAACTGTTCAACTTTCAAAGGAATGAGCATTTATGCTAGCACCATATATTATCATTTAATTCACAGGTAGATCAACAAAAGGTTTTTCGGTATCTATATGAAGAAATAATAAATATAATACAATAAATATAATAAACCTGACCTCCAGTACTAAGTCACCACTTTATTTATCTCTACTGACTTCAAAATAGCAAAAACAAAGTGTTCGCACCAAAATGATCTCTATATTTTTCCAGCACTAGTTTTAAAATGACTGATTGCATTTCACATGTTACTTACAACATATGTATATGGTATAAAAAAAACAGGATGAACAGTTATCTACCCACGACCAGCTTCAGAAGCAGAACATTAACACTACCTTTGAAATCCCCTCTAAACCCCACCCCCTGCCCCAAAGCAGCCACTCTCCTGAAGTTTGTACTTTACCATTCCCTTGCTTTTTTCCAGCATTAACTTTTCATTTAACTTACCTCATCTATTTACTCACCAAAGAGTAAACATGTGTGTCACATCCTTAAAATACATGAACTCTAAAGAATACGATTCATGCCTTTAAGGAATTCAGAGTCAAGATAGGGAAACAAGAATATAAATCATTATAGTAACCCATTCAAATACTAAAAGGGGTTCAGTGAGCACACCAAAAGCAGCTTTCAATTTTGCTTGAGGATGTCAAGAAAGGCTTCACAGAAAAAGTGAAGTTAGAATTGAGTTTTAAAGAATAAGTAGGTATTTATTAGGTAAAAGGTGGGGAGAGCATTCTGTTAATCCCAAACAGGGAAAACAACATTGCCAACAGACACAGGTAAGAAAGTTGAATAATTTCAACAACTGTAAGTATGGCTGGCACGTGAAGCCTGGAGACAAGGCTAGAAAGGTAGCTGGGGACCAAATCCTGATGAGAAATTTGGAGTTTTTACTCTAAGCAAAAGGAACTGAGGTAAATAAATTGCTTCATTGTTATTTTATTATTTTTGTTGCCCACAATTCCCTATATCTATGCTCTTGGTTACACGAGTAACCAACAGTTACATGACTTCTTTTCACCAATAAGACAAGAACAAATCTGATGGATTGCTCATGTCCACTTTGCAGCGCTGCCTCTGCCATGAAAACAAGCCCCCAACTAGTCTGTGGGAAGGTGAGCACCTACGTAGAACACAGCCAAGGAGTTCCAGCTGAAGCCACCCAGATCAGCCAACAGGCAGCTGATTCCTAGACAAATGAGCCCAACCAAAACCAAAAGAATGATCCAGACAACCTGTAGACTCACGAGTAAATAAAAGCTTATTACTATATGTCACTGAAGGTTTGGGAGTGTTTATAATGCAACAGAATGTAAAAGATAACTGGAACAGCGACCAAAGCTAACCACAGGGTTTAAGCAGAGGTGTCATAAATATATTTTTTAAAGACTGTGTTGATGAATGAAGAATAGATCTGGGGATTAACAATGGGGACACAAAAGTTTAAGAAACCAGAAAGCTGAAATTGCTGCCAAAAGGAACAGAGAGGAAAAGACATTAGAAATGTCATTTGGATGCTCGAACTGTTGGAACTTAGGCAGTAATTAGATACATTCAGTGATGAAGAGGGAGGATTTAAGGATGAATCCTAGGCTTACTGAAAGAGTAATTATGGATGTAATCAACCTAGATTTAAAATAGTTTAGTAGATATAAGTTAGGTATTTTTTTTTTTAGATCTATCTTTATTTTTGAAGAAGACAGAAATAATCATTTCAGAAAAAAGTACTTCAATACTGAAAAGGGAAGGCCATTTTTATATATTTTTACCATGGGTAAGAAAAAGAAATTAGAATTTCAAGATCTTTTTGAAAAAATAAAAACTACCCAAATGATTAATCACTGGAACACAGTTCCACATAAAAACCCAGTTTCCTAGGAGAAAAGATATAGCACCACATCTTTGGAAATGGCCTTTCTAGATCAAAATCAGTGGGTTTTGAATTAGGCTTTTTACCCCCCTTTTCATTTGCGGCTTCTACTGTTTTGTTACAGTTTATTTTTCTTCATAATCTGAAATAGCTTAAATGGAGGGTGCAATAAAAAGGTTCTACAAAGATTTGAAAAAATAATAAATGAACTGATATTTGCTTTACACCGGTGTATAATCGTGCACTTGTTTAATTCAAAGACATAAACCCAGGCCATTTTATTCACTATTCATCCTATTCATGTATATATGTATAGACAGACATACACATGCATACATATACACAATTTCAATTAAAAATAAAATACATATCATTCATGAAAACTGATAAATAGTGAAAGAGTAAGGGGTCAAAATAGTGAGATAGTGAGGGGCCAGAATATTAAAAGCATGTTTATCCAGAGGAAATAAAACTAAGATGAATGCTGAATATAAGAACAGAGGTGACAAGGACATGAGAAAAAATACAGATAGTTATAGAGTAACATTCCTGGGCTAAAGTAGTTTAAAAACTAAATGATATAAAAATACTCATTTCTATTATCCCTATAAAATATTCATATTATTAGATGTGTTTCTATATCAGTAGTTGAAGAGCCAGGTATAGAAGCTGAAATTCAAGAGTACTTAAACTTGTTTACCACAAATTCTTTTGCTACCACTGTTGACAGACGTTAGAGAAGAATACAATCGTGCAGAAAAAGAAGTGTACACCCACACGCCCTTGTAATACAGATGTATGAAAAGTCTGAGAACTTGCCTCTTTCTCAGTGTCTCTAGAGATACATGTCCACTGGTTGTCCTTCACACTGTATGCCCAGAAGTCAGCAAGATCTTGTGTTCCATCCCAGCCACCAAACAAATAAACAGTCTCTATGAAAATCAGAAAAATATGTGTAAAAAAATGAACATAAGGACAAAATAAGCATAGGCACCCAGACCTAGCCAGTTGTTTCTACGGTTATTTAAGAAGGTACATCTAAATAAATTTTAAAATAAGGTTTTAAAATTGGTAACTCTCCAAAATATATACTAGACTAGTATTTCCTGAACACACTGCTGCTGCAGAACCACTATTTTGAGAGATTTATAAACATACAGATAACCAGCAGGCATGCCCCAGGATTCTGAGTCCATAGGTCTCTAGAGGGTAAAAAAAAAAAAAGAGGCTGTAATTTTTTTTTTTTTTTGAGACAGAGTCTCACTGGGTTGCCTGGGCTAGAGTGCCGTGGCATTATCCTAGCTCACAGCAACCTCAAACTCCTGGGCTCAAGCAATTCTTCTGTCTCAGCCTCCTGAGTAGCTGGGACTATAGGCATGCACCATCATGCCTGGCTAATTTTTTTTTTCTATGTATTTTTAGTTGTCCAATTAATTTCTAATTTTTTAGTAGAGACGGGGTCTCGCTCTTGCTCAAGCTGCTTTCGAACTCCTGAGCTCAAACAATCCGCCCGCCTCAGCCTCCCAGAGAGCTAGGATTACAGGCGTGAGCCACCGACCGCCTCCAGCCAAGAGGTTGTAATTTTTAAAAGTATCCCACATGAATATGATGTGTAGCCAGTTTAGAAGTTTCTGTTAGGCCATGAAAAGTTTACATTTACCAGCTTCTTAACAATGTAACCACTTTTTATCCACTTGAAGACCTGTGGAGTTTTTTACTCAGATTGTAAAAAAAACCAGAAACCCCAGAGGAATATACAGTATTAAAGTATTACATAATCATAAGTCTAGCTGTTTCTGAAAACACAGAAAGTCACATTAAAGGTGGTTTTTCTCTACTGCAATATCAAAAACAATGGTTAAAACTAGCTGCAAGTTAGTTAGATATCTTAAAAATAGAATGGTATATAGTTTTGATATTCCCATGGAAACTAGGGGGGAATTTTCCAAATATATTCTGCTAGATTTAACTGCTCAGTTAAATCATTCTAGGTATCTAGAATCATTCTAGGTATTTAGACAATTTGGTTTCTTCTGATTCTGAAATGTCTATTATATTCATGGGCTTTACCACTAAAAAACTGATTTATTGCTCAGTGAATAATGAATACTATGCATAATAGATAATTCTTTAAATAGTGCCTTTTCTGTCTTCAAATATTTTCCCCTTGTGTAACAGTCTTACATCTACTGGTTACATAAGCCCACTAATTAATTAATTAATTTTTATTTATTTATTTATTTTTTGAGACAGAGTCTGGCTCTGTTGCCCTGGCTAGAGTGCTGTGGAGTCAGTCTAGCTCACAGCAACCTCAAACTCCTGGACTCAAGCGATCCTTCTGCCTCAGCCTCCCGAGTAGCTGGGACTACAGGCATGCGCTACCATGCCTGGCTAATTTTTTCTATATATTTTTTTAGTTGTCCAATTAATTTCTTTCTATTTTTAGTAGAGACAGGGTCTCGCTATTGCTCAGGCTGGTCTCGAACTCCTGACCTTGAGCGATCCACCCGCCTTGGCCTTTCGGAGTGCTAGGATTACAGGCGTGAGCCACCGCGCCTGGCCCCACCAATTTATTGTTCAAAGTTAAATAAAACACTAGGAAAACCATAGCAGTCTATTCTCTGACATGCTCTATGCCTGTATATATGGTGGCTATCATCTAAGTTTTGTCCCACCATGAAGGGTTACAATTCAAAGTGCACTTGGAAATACCATAACACTATTTAAGAAACCTTTTGCCATTGGTGGAGTTGAGCTGTCCTCTACAAAATTTGTTGTATTTTCATATAATTTCAAACTCTTAAGTGAATTTTCTAAGTAAAATATCCACGCTTTACTGCTCTCTGGGTAAGAACAGCCCACTGCAGCAGGACTGAGTGCCAGTGCTAACTGGGTGATCAAGTACAGGTCATTTAACTTCCCTGTGTCTTAGTTTTTTCATTTGAAAACTCTCAGTGTTATGAGGTTCTTCAGATATAAATTACATGAAAACATTCTGAAGGCTGTCAAGCATGAACAGCATTTCTACCTTCAACAAGCAGGAAAATAAAAAACTTTGTAGTTGCTAAGTACCTTGGATAAAATAAACAGTATTACTGTATCTTATTACATGTCTAACTTAGCACCTAGGATACTTTTGGCACTGTATAAATGTGAAATGATGGCAATTACTTTAAACTACTAATAACTGTTACATCTCAGAACTACAAAACAATCCATTATCATCAGTTAAGTAACATTCTGCTTCCAAAATGGCACACAGTAATGCCCAGACACATAATTTTATATGAAAAAAAAAATTAAAGAATTTTCAACCTGCTTAAAAATTATTTGCCAAGCCCTCACTATAAGGGCAATTAACCCTGTTAAATTCTGAAGCTGAAGAGGGTGGGGTGGGGGGGGTCTATAACTAAAATAGCAATAGCAATTGACCTTTTGTTTTATAGTGTTTCTGGGTACCCTCTGGATAAGGTTACCCTGGTTCATTAACTTTAATAACCCTTCCTCTTGGGCTCTGGGTTCTCAATGTTCTTTTCGAAAAGCAGGTCTCTTTGTACGCATAAATTCTCACAGCAAAGAAAACCCACATTACCACAACAGCCTCATTGATAGCTGAGCAAAATAAAATCTGGCATAGAGTAAGCATCCCAATGGAATTAAGCCAAGATGTCATTCCTATCCATGAAAGCTTTGTGGTCCCAGCTGAAGTGTAATAGTAAAATTCAATGAATCGAATGAAACTGAACATTTTGACGTACCTGAATGAAAATGCGTAACAAAATTTTAAAATTAAATCATCTAATCATTTAAGTCATTTGAAGATGAATTATTATCTAGAAACAAACACCGACAAAAGTATTATTTAATGCATAAAGGATACTGAAGACCTTTAAAAATTATGGAAATAGTTGGAGAGACCTGTACAGAGAAGTAAGGAAGTAGAAAAGAGAAAGGAAAAGCATTAGTATTTGCAGCAGGGTAGTAGATTGGTTTACTGGAAGTCCATTCTCATGCTTATCGGTTCTATTATTCATGTACATCCTAGGGTAGTACAATCCTCTTCAAGGAGCAACCCTTTCTTTATATTTTATCTTAATGGAGCACAGGCTATGGTGACGATGTTTTTCCCAGCACTTAGGGGAATGTTTATTCAATATTTTTTGAGTACTGATCTGAATTGGCAAAGTACATTAGACAATAAAAAGAAAAAAGGCATAGACCCTATCCTCAAGGAGTTTACAATCTAGTCAAGAATATAAAACAGGTGCATAGATCACCATAATGAAAGGCAAACTAAGTGTCACAAGAAAGATAAAAAGCACCACGAGTGTTCAAAAAAGGGAAGAGAGTGTATCTGGTTGACAGGACTCAAAAAGGTTTTGTGGTGACAGTGATATTTGACCTAATCATCAGAAGGTGGCTTTGTGGTCTGACAGGCAGGATGGGGGGCAGAAAAGAAGACTTTTCAAGCACAATAAAAGATTAACAAAAATTAGAGATAGGAAAAACATATCAAAAGTGTTAAAAGTACTCTGAAGTCAGACAGATCTTGGCTACAATGCTAGCTCTATCATCACAGCCGTGTGACCACCACCAAGTTCCTAAACTGTAAAACGTGATACGGTGCCTACCTCACAAAGCCACTGTGAGAATTAAATTAAATAATGCATGTAAAATGGCTAAACTGTGTCATGAATATATGTATTGTCTGATTTAAAAGAACACATGGGTAGTAGGTGGACAAGACAGGCAGTGGTCAGACCACGGAAGGGGTTAAACGAACTTGACTCCGTACAGTCAGTGGAGAAGCCAGAGGAGATTTTGAGCAGAGATGTGATAGGGTAAGGTCTGTATTTGCAGCACACAGGACAGAACGAAAAGGAGGAGCCACGGAATGAGAGGGATTAAAGTGGCCAATAATAGCCTATCTTCAAAATGCCAAACAAATTTCATTCTAAAACACTGAATCCATCACCAATCAATCTTTACTCATGCCACAAAAACTAAAATTCAATCAGATTCTTTGGTACAGAATATGTACCAATTTGGTACCAGTTCAAACAAACCCCAAAGCTACTTACTGCCAGAAGTATCAATCTAAACATCTTATATGCACTAAAAATAAGGTAGACATGTTAAAAATAACATGTAAAGACATCGGTATCTTCACACCATTTGGCACAACGAAACAGGCTTTTTCTTTTAAGTGCCCAATTGTACTATCATTCTGCTACGATTTTTAGGAGTAAGACTGTGCTGACTCATAATCCTCCACAAGATGGCACACTACATTTGTAATTAAATCAGTTTTTCCACTTTGAAACTGTATAGAATGCATAAACTGACATAGCCTGGGCCCAAAATTCATTTATCAAAAGAGGCAGGAAGAAGAGTTAACAAGCTAGTGAAGGAAGTTAGCTTAATTCTCCACACCAAGAGAAAAACAAATGAAATGGAAAAAAACAAGGTTTTAAGAAACACAAATTTATCCTCAAGGTAAAAGTGAAACCCTGTCAGGACATTCAGATTAAGAGTTTAAATCCTTCTGAAAGTGCAGTTTAGTAAGACCTTAAATTGACCTGAGAATTTGTGAAGACAGGAATAAATTATAAGAGGAAAGACATTTTATATGCTCTTTACTCTTCCCTTCTTAAACCATTCATTCCCTTGAACTATCATCATCACCCAGCAGATTATCAACTGGATTCATCTGCCTCCTTTTCAAATAGGGCTGTATTCTTATATAAAACTATAATTACAAAACTATCTAGAGACTGATCTGTTGAATAAATTCAACATATAGTTACTTTCCTTGCTAAAAGATTGCATTCTATGCCTATGACAATACACTTTGTATTCTTAATTAAGTCTGCATTTCCGAATTCCTTTCTGATAACTGTATGAAAGAAAAAGATGCATGTCACTTCAGAAATATGGCCGTATGAATACACTAGTAGTTACAATTGTATTCAACAACCAAAACCCATGTTTACTTACTTCCAAATATTGGGCTTTGCTTGAGTCTTAATACCTATTCTAATTGAGTGGGGGTAAAGGGGAAGGTTTGTACTATAGGATCTCAAAATATAATGAGAGTTAGAACAACAAAGAACAGCCTAATACAATGGATATTTAAATTTCTAACTGAACAGACTTCCACAATGAAACAAAGCAGACATGCATTTTCTCTTTTACTATTCACTTTATTTTACACAGAGTTGAAACCCAATTAACAGGTGAAGAATCGTAAGCATAGAGGTGCCGGTGTAGGGATTCCAGTCAATAAAACTGACATACAAATCCAGCAGTACAAAATATTACATTCCTTCTCCATCACAGTATAAATGATAGGATTCTCTTAGGATGGAAGAAAGCTTTGAAAGTTGAATAGTAAAATTGATGCCACTACACACTTTTTTTAACAGTCACTCTATCCACAGAAAAGGTAGCAATATGGAAAAAAACTATAGATTAAAAAAAGGAAAATAAAATTTAAGTACTATTAAATTTTTGATATCTAAGAAAACACGGTATATGAAACACTAGGAAGCAACAACTGCTTTAAAATACAAGGCCACAGACAAAGCGCAGTGGCTCACACCTGTAATCCTAGCACTTTGGGAGGCGGAGGGAGGAGGATCGCTTGAGGCCAGGAGTTCAAAACCAGCTTGGGCAACATAGCAAGAACTTGTCTCCACAAAAAATTAAAAAATTAGCCTGGTGTAGTGGCATGCACCTGAAGTCATAGTTACTTGGGAGCCTGAGGCAGGAAGATTGCTTGAGCCCAGGAATTCAAGGTTATAGTAAACTATGATTGAGCCCCTGCACTCCAGCCTAGACAACAGAGCGAAATCCCGTTCCTAAAAAAATAAAAATAAAAAAAAAGCAAGCCACATTAAATAAACTTATGTGAACTTTATGCAGTTTTACTCTAGTGAAGGTGTTCTTTATTTTTTATTTATTTATTTTTTTTGAGACAGAGTCTCACTCTTTTGCCCGGGCTAGAGTGCCGTGGCGTCAGCCTAGCTCACAGCAACCTCAAACT
>CAUYSK010119981.1:0-17878 GCA_963575035.1 Avahi laniger
CAGAAGCTTTTTAATTTGATCAGATCCCATTTACTTATTTTGGTTGTTGCTGTGATTGCCTTTGGGGTCTTCTTCATAAATTCTTTGCCTAGGTCAATGTCTAGAAGAGTATTTCCAACATCTTCCTCTAGAATTCTAATAGTTTCACTCCTTAGGTTTAAATCTGTTATCAAACGTGAGTTGATTTTTGTGAGAGGTGAAAGGTGTGGATCCTGGTTCAGTCTTCTACATGTGGCTATCCAGTTTTCCCAGCACCATTTATTGAATAAGGATTATTTTCCCCAGTGTATGTTTTTCTCTGCTTTGTCAAAGATTAGGTGGCTATATGACAGCAGTTTTATATCTGGGTTCTCAGTTCTGTTCCACTGGTCAATGGCTCTATTTTTGTGCCAGTACGAAGCTGTTTTGATTACTACAGCCTTACAATAAAGTTTGAAGTCTGGTAAGTTGATGCCTCCCATTTTGTTTTTATTGCCTAGAATTGTTTTTGCTATGCGGGGTCTTCTCTGGTTCCATACAAAGCGTAAAATCAATTTTTCTACATTTGTGAAGAATGATGTTGGTATTTTAATAGGGATTGCATTGAATCTGTAGATCACTTTGGGTAGTATAGACATCTTAACATGTTTATTGTTTTAAGTTGCTAAGCTTGGGGGGAATTTATTATGCAGAAATAGATAACTAATTCAGTAGATCAATGAAAATGAGATAAAGTGGTGAGATGGGTTTCCTGGGCCTAGCACAGTTGGATAACTTTCTCCAGTAGCTCTAGACAACTCTAGACTATGTGCTCATCTAATCTGTATGCCACTGATATTATGCAATGTCCAATAATACCTTTTTTTCCCCAACAGTATCTTTTGGTAAAGGAATTTCGCCAGAAGATTATTTAGCTTTCTTATGAGCATATTTATCATGAACATTGTCATTAGCTTTAAAAGCTTCTTGGCAAGAAAGTGACCTGATGCAATTTTAAAGGATGCCTTTATAGCCTTGATCACTTCTCTTATCTTTAGGGAGAAATTTCATCAATGTTATACTGGGAAGAATTATTTCGTGCTTTTTTCTCCCTAGAAAAATTTGTTTTGATTACCAAATTGGCCACTGAGCTTTTTTTTTTTTTCTTTAATGGCACTAAAGCTTCATTGGCTTTGTGCCACTATTTGAGCAAGTTTCATAACATAGTGTACTGGAAACTGGGGCAAATAAATCATCTGTTTAATAAAACTTACTTCTTAGAGTCTCCTTGTATTTTCTATTAGTGCTTTCCTTTTTCAGCTGCTCGTCAGAAAAACCTCACACGTAGGAATTGCCCAGCCCCAGCACAGGCAGATTCAGCCTGTGTATTTATTTGCCCTGGATTCCTGGTCAATGTTTTACTTACTTTTTTTCTGACCTGAAAAGTACTCCACATCTGATTTAATTAACTTTCAACTAACTAGTTTGAGTTCCTGATCCATTTTTGTGAATTGAGAATAGAGTGTAACACAATGAAATTTCAAATGTAGCACATAAACAATAACACATAGGAAAAAATACATTAGTTTAACTACATCCTATTAATGAAATATTAGCTGAGATAAACTATAGAAATAACACAACCTAAACATTAAGAGCAAAATGACTATTGAGAGTGTAACATGATGTTTGAGAAAATCATAAATAATATGACATTTAAAATTTGTGAAATAGATGTGAATAAATCTTTTTCATTCCACTAAAACAGCCTGTAGACAAATTGATAGATCACTGGTCCAGGCACCACCCATTAGAAGGATGCTGGTAGATTGGGAGAAAACTCCACAGTCAGGTGACTGGAGAACTCATTGAAGTGGAAAAGCATAAACAGGAAAGGAAAGGTACAGTGTGGTCCCATTTGTGTAAAAAAAAAATGAGAGTAAATTTTAAGTACATAGAAAAAAGCACTAGAAGAGAAAACTGTTAAAACAGTGGGGTTCAGTTTAGAGACGGGAGACAGTTGAAAAGCAAAGAGAGGGCTGGGCACAGTGGTTCACACCTGTAATCCCAGCACTCTGGGAGGCTGAGGCAGGAGGATTGCTTGAGGCCAGGAGTTAGAGACCAGCCTGAGCAACATAGTGAGATCCAAGTCTGTAGAAAAAAACAGAAAAATTAGCTGGGAGTGGTGGTCGGTAGTCCCAGTTACTCAGGAGGCTGAGGCAGGAGGATCATTTGAGCCCAGAAGTTTGCGGTTGCTATGAGCTATGATCACTCCACTGTACTCTAGCGGGGGTGACACAGCAAGACCTTGTCTCTGAAAAAAAAAAAAGAGAGAGAAAAGAGAATATTCATGTTCTACTCTATATATGCTTTTTTTCCCCAATTAGGGTGAAATACACATAACATAACATTTACCATCTTAATCATTTTAAAGTGTACAGTTTGGTATTATTAAGTAGATTGACATTGTTGTACAACCACTCTCCAGAAAGTTTTCATCTTGAGAAACTAAAACTATACACATTAAACAACAACTCTCCATTTCCTCTCCTCCCGGCCCCCGCAACCACTATTCTGCTTTCTGTTTCTATGAGTTTGACCACTTTAGCTATCTCATGTAAGTGAAGTCACATATTTGTATTTCTGTGGCTGGCTTATTTCACATAGCATCATGTCTTCAAGGTTCATCCATACTGTAGTATGTGTCAGAATTTCCTTCCTTTTTAAGGCTAAATAATATTCCATCGTATGTATATACCACATTTTGTTCATCTATTCATCCATCTATGGATGCATGGGTTGCATCTATCTTTTTTTTTTACTTTTTTTTTTTAATTGGGACAGAAGCTTCCTCTGTCGCCTTGGCTAAAGTGCAGTGGTGTCAGCCTAGCTCACAGCAACCTCAAACTCCTGGGCTCAATGCTCGATCTTCCTGCTTCAGCCTCTCAAGTAGCTGGGACTACAAGCACGCACCACCATGCCCTGCTAATTTTTTTTTTCTATTTTTAGTTGCCCAGCTAATTTTTTCTGTTTTTCGTAGAGATGGGGTCTCACTCTTGCTTAGGCTGCTCTTGAACTCCTGAGCTCAAGGGATCCTCTAGCCTCAGCCTCTTTTAACTATTTTTTTTTTTTTTAAGGCTGGTTAAGTGGAGCAGTGGGAGTGGAGAAGGAACAAAGGAATCTGTAATTGGTTGTGATCAATTAGTTGTAAACACCACTGCAAGCCTCTTTTAACTATTTTGAATAATGCTGCTATGAACAGGAGTGTACAAATATCTCTTTGAGATCCTGCTTTCAATTCTTTTGGATGTGAACCCAGAAGTAGAATTGCTGGATTACCTTTCTTATTTTAATCTTTTAGGATGAAAATATACTCATGTATTATTTGTATAATTTAAAACATATAGAGAAACAAAAAAAGTAACCATCAGAAAGTGAGTTATGGGAGCATAAGTTTTCAGATGTAGAATATTACCTGGATGTGGCCATAGGTGGGAATTGTGTGTATCCAACAAGTAACATTTTAGGCTTACTCAAGTTTCCTTGGCGGCAAGAGAGCACTGCAGGCCAGACTAGTCTGGTTTCTTATGGTATGGGTAAGGTTGGAAAATCAAACTGGCTTATTCATTTACATTTTCATTTCCTGTCTAGGCACCTTTATTGCAGCAATATATATATACCGCTTACTTGGTATATCCCTTTTGCTTGCCAACTTTATCTACATATCAAATACATTTTACTCATATCTCAAATATTCTTTCCCTTCTGAAACCCCTTTTAAGCTTCCTGTAAAGCTCCTCAACTATATTGACTTTTCCCATATCTGAAGCCCCACAGGTCTTTGTGCCTCTCTTGGGGCTCTTTTCTTCAGAATGCAAGAGGTGGAACAAGGCTCATACCCATTTAAATGGTTGCGGGTGTTCACCTTTAAATTTGAATTAAACATTGACAAGCATAGGTCAAGAGCTCCATTAGCCAGAATTTAGATTACAACCCATATTCAACATTTATTAACAAATAATAGCAGGGGGTGCGGTGGTACCCACCTGTAGTCCTAGCTACTTGGGAGGCTGAGGGAGGAGGATGGCTTGACCTGAGGTGGAGCAAACAGCTATGATCATGCCACTGCACTCCAGCCTGGGTGACAGAGCGAGATCCTGTCTCTAAAACAAAAACAAAAACATATTGAGTATCTGCTACATGTCTGGCACTGTTATGAAACCTGGGTACAGACAATGTGCCTCCCCTCGTGGAGTTTACATGTGCTTTCTTCCATAGGCCTTCCTAATTTAGAGAAATCAGGGGGTCATTTTCAACTCATTTAGTATGGGGTGCCTAGGCACAGCAGTTAGAGATAACACAAACACACACACACGAATTTTAAATTCAACAAGTATTTATTGGGTACCTAATATGTGCCAGGCTGTGTGTTCAATGCAGGGAATTTAATAGTGAACAAGACACCCTTGGTTACTTTTTCTTTCTCATAACAGTTTTATTATAATTCATATACCATAAAGTTCACCAATTTAAAGTGTGCAATTCTATGGTTTTTAGTGTATTCACATAGTTGTACAACTATCACCCCCCAAAAGAAAACCCATACCCATTAACAAGTCACTCTCCATTTTCCTCAACTCTCCCAGCCCTAGGCAACCCCTGCTTGCCATCTCTTTGGATTTGCCTATTCTGACCGTTTTACATAAATGAAATCATACAGTACTTGGTCTTTTGTGACTGGCTTCTTTCACTAAGCATGCTGTTTCAAGGTTCATCCATGTTGTAGTATCTTTGTATTGCTCAAATAATATTCCACTGTACCAATGGAATTATTAGTACATTATTCCAATATACCACGTTTTGTTCATCCCTTCATTAGTTGATGAACATTTGAGTTATTTCTATTTTTTGGCTATCATGAATAATACTGCTATGAATGTTCGTGTACAAGTTTTTGTGTGGACAAATGTTTTCAGTTCTCTTGCGTATATGCCTAGGAGTGGAACTGCTGGTTAATATAGTAACTCTGTATTTAACCTTTTGAGCAATTGCAGCTATGTTCCAAAGTGGCTGCATCATTTTTACATTCCCAACAGTAGTGTATGGGGTTCCAGTTTCCCCATATCCCCCCATACTTATTATTATTATTATTGTGGGTTTTTTTAGAGACAGGGATGGGGTCCTCCTGTCTCAAGCTCCCAAGTAGCTAGAACTATAGGCGAGCAACACCATGACCAGTTAAGTTCAAAAAAATTTTTTTTATAGAGACGGGGTCTCCCTATGTCACTCAGGCTGGTCTCTAACTCCTGACCTCAAGTGATCCTCCCGTCTCCCAAAGTGCTGGGATTATAGGTGTGAACCACTGCACCCGGCCGCAAACTTAGTATTATAACTTTATTTTTTTTAAATTACAGCCATCTTTCAATGTATTTTTTAACTTTTTATTTTGAAATAACTTTCGATTTAAAGAATTGCAGCCAGGAGTGTTGGCTCATGCCTTTAATCCCAGCACTTTGTGAGGCTGAGGAAGGAGGATCGCTTGAGGCTAGGAGTTCGAGGTTACAGTGAGCTGATCTATGACACGTCACTGCACTCTGGCCTGGGTGACAGAGCTGCGAGGATAGTACAAAGAGTTTCAGTATATCCTTCATTCGGCTTCCTCTAATCGGAGAGTACGAATATTTTGAAAAAAATAGAAATAGCAGCAAGAGATACAGCTTTAGTCCTTGTTGGCTGAAGTGGGTATTAGGAGCTTCAACTAGCCAAGGCAAAAGATGTTTATATAGAGAGAGGAGACAGAAGATACCGAAAAGAGGGTAACATCAAGGTGCCCCAGTTAAGAAAACCAGGAGGTAGAGTTCAAGGAGACAAAGCCATATCCTGTCAGCAAAGTCAAGGTTAGGGAAGAAGGAACTTTCTGACGTCCCGCACCACTGGTGGGTTCATCATACTGTTGTATCTTTTGGTTGCTTTCTAATTGCACCGGGCTGTTTTCTCTCCAGCCATACTGTAAACTCCTGGAAGCTTTTTCAGACAGTGCTTTGAAAGTCTCTCACATTGTCCACCCTTACGCGAAAAGCACTTACTGAAAGCTCCTCAATCGTCCGCTCCCCGTAGCGCGGGAAAGACAAGCTCCACCTCAGAATGCACAGCCAGATGACACGTCAACTGCCACACCCAGCCCAGGGCCGGGACGCAGGACCGCGCCGGCCATTCAGGAATCGCTTCTGCCCGCCCAGACGGGAAAGACCGCTCCCGATTGGCCAGGTGTGCACGAGGACCCGCCTTTCGAAGGTGGCAGGGCTGCCTCCCCTCTAACCCTGTGTCGCCGCCTCCGCAAAGGCCGCCGGGCTCAGCGCCGGAGTGCGATCCAGCCGGTTTTGGGCAGGCGAGGGCTGGAGCGGCAGAGTCCTCCTACGGCGAGGCCAGGCCAGGAGGCTGGACTAGAAGGGTTGCGGTTCCCTTTGTCTGTTCTCCACAGCAAGGGGGAAGGGCCGTGCCGGCTCCCGCCCCGGAAGCGGAAGTGCAGGCACTGCGGCGTCCCGTCCAGTGTGAGCCCGGCCCGTGCACCAGCCGTTCCGCCCGCTGGTTCACATAGATACCTCTGTCCTGTCCGTGTCCTGCTCTTCGTCCCCGCCATGCTGTCTCTAGACTTTTTGGACGATGTGCGGCGGATGAACAAGCGACAGGTGAGCTTGGCCGTCCTCTGTTTCACCTGGCTTCCCTGTCCCTTCGACGCCGCTACTGCGGGGTCCGGCGGACCCCTGGGCCCTGGTGTGAGGGCCTGAGCGAGTCTGATGCCCGGATCATTCCCTTTCTTTGGAGTCATTGGCCGGAGGCCGCTTTGTCTGCCCCCTGTTTTTAGCCGCCACCTGTTTCGCGGCCTACCTGGGGCAGAGCGGGAAGCGGTGTTTTCATGTTTCTCCCAACGAGACAGAGGAGTAAATGAAACCCTAGGGATCTTTGTAGGTGGGAGTTGAGGTTGCTTATTGTTTTAGACATTGTAAGTCGGCCGACTCCTGGATTGTCCAATCGGAGCGACTTCGGATGGATTCCAGAGAGAGGTTTAGCAGTTCACCGCTATTTATGCTTCTGGGGCGCTCGGGAAGGCGATTGTATGCCCCACAAAAGCCGTTTTGCTGCCTTCAATCCCTGCGACCCTTCTAGCACAGCCGGCTGTAGCGGGCTGCACCGACTTTAACTTGGACCACCCTGAGCTCAGAGTTGGAACAGTTACACTACTTGCCCTTGAGTCCACTTAGCATTAAGGTGACAGCCCTCAGAATCTATGGTTTTAGTGTCCAGTGTCAGTGGCAGAGGGATCTTGAAGTTTAGGTCTCTTGATTTTGTCATTAAACCTTACACTGCTTTGACCTTCTAAATTGTATGCCAAATGGTGCTGAGAATACTGTTCTAATTATTTAATCGTTAGAAAAGGGGACTCCTTTTTGTTTTCTGCACCAAGTGTGTCTATAGAGCCTAGTTTTACTTGCATCGGATTTTTTTTACAGTATTTTACTGTTAGGATTATCTTAATGTCACTATTAAAGTTTTTTTTTTTCCCATTGGACTTGTATTTTGAGCTATTTGTAATTGCTATTTAGGGAAGTGGTTATACAACCTCCCCTTACTCTCCTTCAGGCCTTGGCTAGCTCAGTGTCACCTCCACTTAGACATGTTCCCTCAGTCAGAATTGGTCTTTTTTTTCAACTTGCACAAATGTTAGTTTATGGCTTTATAATAACACTTCAAAATTCTCCCTTGTATAGTATTGTCTTTTTCATCCATGTTTGGATTTCTAGGTGCCACAGACATTTTTCTGAATAAAATATTTATTTTAGGTCTGCTCTTTATTGTACCCCATGCTAACTGCAGTGAGAGAAATGCAAAGATAAGACAGACTGAGCCTTCAAGGAACCTAAATGTGTAGAAAAGGACTAAGGCAAAACAATAGCTTTTATGCACTGTTGCTATGCGTGAAGCACTTTATACACCTGTGAGGTAGGCAATGTCATTCCCATTAAATATATGAAGAAATGAGACTTTGTGAGAAGCAATACAGTGTAGAAGTTAAGAATGTGGACTCTGAAGCTGGACGTCTGAGGTAGCTTTGCTACTTACTAGCTGTGAGACTTCGAGTAAATTACTTAACTTCTCTGTGCCTACCTTTATTTCTATTGGGGTAAAATACATATAACATAAAATACACCATTTTAACCATTTTTAAGTGTACACTCAGTGACATTAATTGCATTCACAGTGTTGCGCAAACGTAGGGTTGATGTGAAGATAAAATGAATTAATTCATATAACACTCTTAGAACAATGTCTGGCACATGGTCAGTATTAGTTGTGTTATTGTTGTTGTTATTGTTACAGAGATTTAGTAATTTGCCTGAGATCAAAGGTAAATGGCAGGATCTGATCTCAGGTCCAAAGCCTGAAAACTTGGGTAAAAAGGGATATGACAGGTTCTAGCAATGGCAGGAAAACTGGGAGATTCTAGTCAGGACATTAATAACAGCTTCAAGGAGAAACTGACATTTAAGCTGGATCTTGAAAATCCTTCTTAATAGCATCATCTCTGTGGGTTGGTTAGAATTTTGACAATTGAAGAGGAAGAGGAAGGAAAAACATTCACTAAACACTTCTAGACCTGCTAGATAGGCAGCGAGGCTACAGAGATGTACAAGGTACACTTCCTGCCCACAAAAGAGTTTGCCATCTAAAAGAGAAACCAAGAAAAATGTCAATTATTACAGAACAGTGATACAAATACTGTTAACAAAATTATAGGCAGAGATAACAAAAACATGAAGACAGAATGAAGAAGCTGCCCTGCCCTTCTGTTTCCCTAATATGGAATGATCGTGGTTCACAATTCATTACATCCAGGACATTCAGGGTTAGTGGAAATTTATGTGGTAAAATAACCTATCCCCTCCCCGCCACCTCCGGACTTCCAAGAGGTTGTTAGGAATGGATGGGAGGGATCTTATACCATGGGGATGGGGTGAAGGAGAGAGATGAGATGAGGTCTTTGCCTATGCATAATATCTGGGAAGAAGAATCGACAGCGCATGTAGATATCGGGAGCTAATCAAATGAAAGAGGAAACCTAGACTTTTGTTTTTATTCCTCTGAAAATTGCTACCACTTGCGTAACTTTTCTATGTTACACAAATATGAAATATCTGATTACTTTGTTTGAATTTTTTTTTTTTAATGAGGGACAAAGTCTTGCTCTGTTGCCCAGGCTGCAGTGCAGTGGCTTACTGTCAGCTCGAACTCCTGGGCTAAAGTGATCCTCCCACTTCAGCCTCCTGAGTAGCTAGGACTTACAGGTGCATGCCACCACATCTGGCTAATTTTTTATTTTTGTAGAGTTGGGGTCTTACTTTGTTGCCCAGGCTGTTCTCAAACTCCTGGCCTCAAGTGATCCTCCCACCTTGGCCTCCCAAACTGCTGGGATTATAGGCATGAGCCATCACGCCCAGTCTGTTTGAGATTTAATGTTTTTTTTTTTTAATCAGGTCCATAGAGGAATACTTTAGTAAATAAATTCCATCCATTTAATAAGTGTTTACAGTTATGTACACCCCTCACAATCAAGATACAGAACATACCTGTCATGCACAAGGTTCCTTGTGCCCCTTTGTAGTTTATCCCTTCCCTAGCCCTAGGCAACCACTAATTTGCTTTATGTCAGTATAGAGGGTTTTGCATTTTACATAAATGGCATCAGAGTAGTATTCTTTAGGTTTTGATCAAATTTTTTTCTCTATTTAATTTTTTTTAGAGCAGTTTTAGGTTCACAGCAAAACTGAAAAGAAGATACAGAGATTTCCAGTGTATTCCCTGCCCCCACACATGCACAGCCTCCCCAGTTACCAACAGCCGCCATCAGAGTGGTACATTTGTTACAATGGATGAACCTTCGTTGACACATCATAATTGCGTAAAGTCCATAGTTTACATTAGGATTCACTCTTGCAGTTGTATATTCTATGGGCTTGGACAAATGTATAATGACATGTATTGCCATCATGGTATTATACAGGGTATTTTTACTGCCCTAAAAATCTCTGCTTTGCCTCTCCTTACCCTTTCACCCCCTGGCAACCACTGATCTGTATACTGTCTTCATAGTTTTCACTTTCCAGAATGTTATATAGTTAGAATCATACAGTATATAACCTTTTCAGGTCGGCTTCTTAGTAAGGTTCCTCCATGTCTTTTCATGGCTTGATAGCTCATTTTTTGTTAGCTCCGAATAAGACATACGAAAGTTTATCCATTCATCTACTGAAGGACATCTTGGTTGCTTCCAAGTTTTGGCAATTATGAATAAAGCTGCTGTAAATACCGGTTCAGGTTTTTGTGTGGATATAGGTTTTCAGTTCCTCTGGGTAAATACCAAGAAGTGTGATTGTTGGAGTATGTTTAGTTTTGTAGGAAGTTGCCAGACTGTCTTCCAAGATGGCTGTACTGTTTGCATTCCCCCCAGCAGCGAGCAACAGTTTCTGTTGCTCCACATCCTTGCCAGCATTTTGTGTCATCAGTATTCTGGATTTTGGCCATTCTGATAGGTGTGTAGCAGTATCTCATTTTAATTAATTGATTTTTTTAACAGTGCCCCCTTGTATTCTTTCTGAGTCTTTGGGTACTGCCTTAGAATGTTAGGTGATTTCTTGCCGATGTCTACTGCCATACCACCGTGAATATGCCTGACCTCGAAGGTCCTTTTAGCTGTCATGTACTATTTTATGTGTCTTCCCTTTGTTTAGGGCATGGCTTCTTTACTGGAGTATCTGATCATCCTTTTTTCTGAGGCTTTTCTTAATCCATGAGGCCTTCATTTGTAGAGTATGACTATTTCTGTGGTGTAAATGCTTCCAGAATGACTGATTTCATGCTGCCAACATGTCATCACTGAATGCAGAATTGGGAAGAGACATGTGGTAGCACACAACTATAATTTCCACCTTATAGATAAAATGGAAAAAATAACCATAAGAACATACATAATAGTAAACTGTAGTAAAATAATTAGGAACTGATGAATTCATTGCCTTTGTTTTTAATTATAATTTAAAATTTTACTAATTTTTAAAATTTTTTTGGAGATAGGGTCTGGCTTTGTTTCCTAGGCCAGAGTTGTAGTGAGTCATCATTGCTCACAGCAACCTCAAACTCCTGGGGTCAAGTGATCCTCCTGCCTCAGCCTCTCAAGTGGCGGGGACTACAGGTGTGTGCCAACACACCTGGCTAATTTTTCTATTTTTCGTAGTAATGGGGTCTCACTCTGTTGTTCAGGCTGGTCTTGAACTCCTGGGCTCAAGTGATCCTCCTGCTTCAGGGCTCCAAACAGCTGGGACCATAAGCTTGTGCCACCATGCCTGCTAATTTTTTTTTTTGATAGAGATGGAGTCTCACTTTCTTGCTCAGGCTGGTCTGGAACTCCTGGCCTCAAGTGATCCTCCCACCTTGGCCTCCCAAAGTGCTAGGATTATAGGCATGAGCCATTGCGCCTGGCCCCTAGGAGATTTTTCTTAGACATAAGCCTAATATGAATAAAAGTGCAGCAAATTGGAGGAGCACAGAGGATGAATCCATTACTTTTTCTGATTATAGAAAACTAATCTGGTCTTGTTTATGATCAGGAAAATCTTTATCACTGACAGAGTATCAACATTTATTAATGACATTGCCAAATTTCTATGTAGAAATACTAACATCAGTCTCCATTACATAGACAAGGAAATCACAAATAAAATTTTGTTATAAATTGCACTTAACATCCGGATATATTCTTCTGGAGCATCCAGAAATCATTCTCTATCCTACGTAACTGAGCAAAACCCAGAATACAGCACCATAGTAAGGACTGAAGTCGTTTTCTTGCAACTATTCCTTGATACTTCACATCTTTTAGTTTTTTTCATAACATTCTCTCCATGGACACAAAGACAAGCATGATTATTCATTTCCACAAGCAGATGGCACAAGCCTGTGACAATAAAGATGAGCTCCACTTAAGCAGAAATTGTGATTATAACTCTTCAAAAGAGTTATCTTTTCTGACTTCAAGGAAGCAAGTAAGATATAGTATAGAATCCAAACACAGAAGGTATCTGCAGGGACAGAAAGCTTTGTCTGAAAAACATGATGTATCAGTCAGGGTTTGGTCTGGGAAGGAGAACTGTTATGAATTTTATGTTATAGTAATAAAACCTTACGCAATCGTGGGAAAAGCTGGATAAGTAAGAATCTAAAAGTGGGAGTTAGAGAACCAGAGAAATGTCACTAACCAGCTCTTCTGAAGCACTGGTATGGATGGACAAATCCAAGCCTTGGAGCAGGACCCCACATCTGGCTGCTAGAATGAGACCACAAAGCAAGCAGATGGAGAAGTCTGTGGAAGGCTGTTACTTATATGTCTAGTCTCTGTTAGCCAGGAGAGCATGGACAAACTGCATCCTTAATGTCTGTCTTGTAACACCTCTAACCAAGTGACCTTCAGTTAGTCGTGGCTGCCTCACTCTCACTTTCCACATCTTGGGCAAATTTCTCTTGGGCCAACTCTAACCCAGAACCATACAGGAAAGGCTTTGGGGAAACCTAGTTCTAGCATAACCAAGTTGACAGAGTACAAAACTGCTGTGGTCTGCTCTTTGTCAACTTGGCATCTATACACACCTGATGGAATCATATTTAGCTTTCAAACAAAGATAAAAGCAAAGTTATATTTCTGTCTAATATATTATTCTATAACTATCCTTTGTTTCTGTAATTGGTCACATGGTATAGCTGTTTTTTTCTCTGCCCTCAGTGAGAACCTAAACTGGTCATGGTTTCTTCCCTGGTGGGGTGACCCAGACCTCCTTTACTGAAGGGTTAATGTCATAAGCAGTGCTACCTGCATTGGGTTGTTGGAGTTTTTACTAACTTTTACACGGGAATTCTAAGAGGGGCCTCGGAGAATCCTCTGTATTCTAGTTATACTCATTTAGCTCATTGTGTGGTAGCAACCCTGTTTCTCTGTGATGGTCAGGATCAGTCACCCTAGCCAATAAACAACCCCTCTGAATTTTGATTCTCTGGCATGAGGAGCCCAAAGTGACCAGGTAGGAGTCTTAAATTCTAACTCAATGTAACCGTTAAACCTAACAAGACAGGTGGCTGAGGAAAGAGGCTGACTGACTGACACCCACAGGACAAGTCATTTTTTCCACCTAATCATTAAGATCCTCTGCTGACATAATGGCTTTGATGAGCATTTATATGAATTATCTTCATATTCTCTATAGCTATTTGGAGAGCTCCATCCACATTCCTCTTCCTCGGACTTCTTGTCTACAGCTTTCCAGTTGGATGTGCCTTCCAAATCCCTGACCACCCAGCCAAACTGCTAGTCATTCTTGAATCAGTGTCAGCCCACACCTGTGGCCATTTCTCCTTCCAGATAGAACAAAGAACTGTATTGCTTGAAGTTCTACCCGTTGGGAGGATTTCCCTCTATCACAATCCATGGTTAACCTTGAATATAATGCCACAGCTATCTTTCAGTTGGTGCTAGGTGGCTTATGTAGAACCAACTAAAAATCAGGCCCAAAGTCTTCCTTAGCTGGTCATAGGAAACTCCCCTTGAGGCAGTAAGTGCAGGATGGTAGAGGAAGCAGTGTAGCATCATTAGGAACCATGGGAATCCGAATCATTTGCTTGTATTTATTTGTGTCTTCAGAACATGCTTGAGCTCAATCTAATATTATACCACTTATACTTGATGATTAAATACTTACCATTGTGCATGCCTAACTTTATGGCTTGGTGGATCTGACAGTATTCTATTCATTTTGCCGAGTCCAGGTTACATGTTAACTTGGTGACCCGTGGTCAAGTGTTTGGTCTCTACTGGAACTTAGTAGCAAGCTAGAAGCTGTTATTCAAGGGGAGAATAATTCTTCAAAGGACAACATAGCTTTGCCCCTAATCCCAAAGGTCTCCTCTGTCATTCACCTGTGAAGGACTGCCAGAGGCTCCATATACCGTTCTTGTCTGTCACAGACACTTAGTCACCCTGAAGATCTTCTGAGTCATGTGGCCCAAGTGATAAAACAGTTTTCACAGCAGCTTAGACCTGTTGTGGGCCCTTCTTAAAACTGGGCCAAAATTGGTTCACTAAATAAATAGAATAAGTTGGGGAGTATTCACTTTACCACAGTTTTCTGCAAGAGTTAACTTAGAATTGTTATGATTTTTTTTCCTTAAATGCTTGGTAGAATTCACCAGTGAATGCCTTCTGAGCATGGATTTTTCTCCTTGGGAAGGTTTTTAATCCACAAATTCAATTTATCTAATAGATACAGGTCTGGTTACCTATTTCTTCTTGAGTGAGTTTTGATAGTTTGTATCGTTCAAGGAATGGATTAATTTCATCAAAGTTGTCTAATATATTAGTATTCATAATACTTGTCTATTATTGTTTTAATATTTGTAGAATCTCTAGTGATGTCACCTCTCTCACTTCTTCCTGATACTGGTAATTCATATCTTCTCTCTCTCTTTTTTTTCCCCCTGATTAGTCTGGCTAACTCTCTTCTCTAAGAACCAATTTTTTGTTTAATTGATTTTCTTTGTTGTTTTCCTGTCTTCTGTTCATTTTTTTGTTCTCTTCCAGTATTTCTTTTCTATGGGTTATTTTGCATTTCATTTGCTTTTCCTTTTCTAGTGTTTTAAGATGGAAGCTTAATTTGGGAATTAAACAGTACATTTCTAAATAACCCATGGGGCCAGGCATGGTGGCTCATACCTATAATCCTAGCCCTTTGGGAGGCCAAGATGGGAGGATCACTTGAGTCCAGGAGTTCCAGACCAGCCTGAGCAACATATCAAGACCCTGTCTCTACAAAAAACAAAAAAAACTAGCTGTGTTGTGCAGTGGTGTATGCCTTAGTCCCAGCTTCTGAGGAGGCTGAGGCAGGAGGATCACTTGAGTCCTGGAGTTTGAGGTTATAGTGAGTTATGATGACTCACTGCACTGTAGCCCAGGCAACAGGGTAAAACCCTGTTTCCCCCCCAACAAAGAAAAACCAAACCATGGGTCAAAGAAAAATCACAAGGAAATGACAAAATATTTGGAGCTGAATGTGAGCAAAAACACAATAAATTATTTAAGACATTTCTTTTTTTCTTAATATAGGCCTTTACAGCTATAAAAACTCCCTCTACATACTACTTTAAGTATATCTCACAAATTTTGATGTGTTGTGTTTTTATTTTTATTCAATTTGAAATAATTTCTAGTTTGTTTCTCTCTCTCTCTTTTTTTTTGGAGACAGAGTCTCACCTTGTCACCCTGGCTAGAGTGCCGTGACATCTTCATAGCTCACTGCATCCTTAAACCCCTGGGCTCAAGCAATCCTCCTGCCTCAGCCTGCTCCCCAAGTAGCTGGGACTACAGGTGCACACCACTGTGCCTGGCTAATTTTTCTATTTTTAGTAGAGATGGGGTTTCACTCTGGCTCAGGCTGGTCTGGAACTCCTGACCTCAAGTGATCCTCCCGCCTTAGCCTCCCAGAGTGCTAGGATTACAGGCATGAGCCACCCCGCCTGGCCTCTAATTTCTCTTGATATCTTCTTTTACCGCTGGTTATCTAGAAGTGTATTTGATTTCTAAATATTTGAGAAAATTTTCAGACATCTTTCTGTTATTGATTTCTGTTTGCATTTCATTGTGATCAGAGAATATACTTTAGATAATTCAGATTCTATTTACTCATATTTATTTTGTGGCCATTAATATGATCTATCTTGGTAAATGTTCTATGTGTACTTAAAAGGAATTTAAATGTATCTGTTGTTGCTTAATGTCTATCTGCTGTTGGGCAGAATGTTCAGTAAATATCAATTAGGTCAAATTGGTTAGTAGTGTTGTTCAAGTCTTCTGTATCCTTATTGATTTTCTGTCTTCTTGCTGTGTCAATTATCGAGAGAAGGGTTTTGAAATTCCTGACTGTAACTGTGGATTTAAGTATTTCTCCTTGCAGTTTTATCAGTTTTTACTTCCTGTATTTCAGTGTTATTAGTTGCATATATGTTTAGGATTGTTACATTCTCATGAACTTACCTTTTATTTATTTATTTAATTTTTTCAGATAGGATATCACTCTGTCACCCATTCTGGAGTGCAGTGGTGCGATCATAGCTCTGTATCCTTAAACTCCTTGGGTCAAGCGATTCTCCTGCTTTGGCCTCCCAAGTAGCTGGAACTATAAGCATCTGCCACCAAACCCAGCTAATTTTTAAATTTTTTGCAGAGATGGGGGTCTTGCTATATTGCTCAGACTGGTCCCAAACTTCTGGCCCTAAGCAATCTTCCCACATGGCCTCTCAAAGTGCTGGGATTACAGGTGTGAGGCACTGCATCTGGCCTTTTCTACCTTCTTGAACATACTGTTTTAATGTCTTTTTCTACTAATCTTATCATCATTGTCATTTCTGAGTCTTTTTCTATTTATTGATTTTTCTCCTCATTATGGGTCATATTTTCTTCCCTCTTTGGTAATTTTATTTTATTTTACTTTATTTTATTATTATTATTTTTTGAGATGAGGTCTTGCTCTATCACCCAGGCTGGTCATGAAGTCCTGGGCTGAAGTGATCCTTCTGCCTCAGCCCCCCGAGTAGCTGGGACTACAGGTGTGTGCCACCAGACCCAGCTAGTTTCTAAAAAGTTTTATTTAGAGATGGGGTCTCACTGTATTGCCCTGGTTGGTCTTGAGCTCCTGTCCTCAAGAAATCCTCTCTCCTCAGCTTCTTGAGTATGTATGGTAATATTTTATTGGTTGCCAGAATGTGAATTTTACCTTTTTGGGTGGTGGATATCTTTGTATTTGCAAAAATCGTCTTGGGCTTTATTCTGGGATACAGGCAAGTTACCTGGAAACAGTTTGGTACTTTCAAGCTCTTTTGAAGCTTTGTTAGGTAGATCCAGAGCAGTCTTTATTCTAGGATTAATCTTTTGCACCCCAAGTGGATAATACCTTTCTGAGTACTCTGTCCAAAGCCCCATGTGTTAGAAAGATTTCCACTCTGGCTGATGGATACAAACTGTTCCTACCCCGTATGAGCTTTGAGAATTGTTCCATCTCTTCCTTTTAGATGGCTCTTTTTCCATCCTCAGTAGTTTCCTTACTTGCGTGCACCGATCGTTGCTTTTGCCTCCCTGAACTCCTCCCAATTCTTTATTCTCAAATCAGGAGACTGATAGGCTCTGTCTACATTTCCCCTTTGCCCTGTCTTTGGAAACTCTGATCTATAAGTTGGGGCAGTCACAGGTCACCTTGTCTGTTTCTTCTTTCCAAGTAGTTACAGTCATGTGCTGTCTGGACACATTCATATGTCCAATGTCTGAAAACTTTTGTTTCATGTATTTTGTCCAGTGTTTTAGTTATTTCAGGCAGAAAGGTAAATTTGGTTCCTGTAACTCCAGCCTGGCTAGAACAGCATTTTTTTTTTTTTTTTTTTTTGAGACAGAGTCTCACTCTTTTGCCCGGGCTAGAGTGCCATGGCATCATCCAAGCTCACAGCAACCTCAAACTCCTGGGCTCAAGCAATCCTACTGCCTCAGCCTCCCAAGTAGCTGGGACTACAGACATGCGCCACCATGCCCGGCTAATTTTTTCTATATATTTTTAGCTGTCCGATAAATTTCTTTCTGTTTTTAGTAGAGACGGGGTCTCGCTCTTGCTCAGGCTGGTCTCGAACTCCTGACCTCGAGCGATCTACCTGCCTCGGCCTCCCAGAGTGCTAGGATTACAGGCATGAGCCACTGTGCCCGGCCCAGAACAGCATATTTTTGAGATTCATCTATGTTGCATGTGTCAGTAGAAGTTCATTTCTTGCTATTCCTGAGTAG
>CAUYSK010119983.1:0-27999 GCA_963575035.1 Avahi laniger
GGCAAATAGACTCGAAATTTATTTGCTCCCAGAAAGAAAGGAAACAAAACAATAACAACCCAAAAAGGCACAATTTGTGTCAAGTTGCGTGACACAAACTCACACACACATGCACAAAGTGGGGGAGAGCGGTGAGGACACGAAGAGAAATGAACTGCAATCTGCTTTCTGTTTTTCCATTAAAATCATCCAAACTCATGTATGTCCTACTGTGGATTTCAGTATTCTACATATTAGAATACACATGCTTCCTTTGTGTCCTAAAGCCAGAGGAAATGTCCAAGAGGAAAACCTCAGGGACAATGAAAATACAACCCGTAGATACAATTGACAATCAAATGCCTAATGTTTACTGCCACAAGCTATGTTATTTATGAAAAGAAATACAGGACCTATTTTTCTACACAAAATAGCATGTAAGGCTCCTATCACATCCCTAGGAATGAGATTATAGAAAAGGAGAAACTTGAGAAGTAAAATAGATACACAGTCTAGAAAAATTGGAAATATCTCAGATTCTGTCCCCTGAATATGGTAATATCTAAAAAAAAGCTATCTGCCTTCTGTCTCTTCTTCCTCAGTTGGTACCAGAAATGATATCACCTCATTTCTTCTGCTTAAGACCCTGATCCCTTCTAAAATACAAATAGTCCTAGGAGGGCTGGCAAAGTTCTAGCCATCATTGAGAACCTCATGATAAAAAACTTTCCCTCCCTCAGAACCAAGGAGACGGAAAGGGCATGAGATACTCTGTGCCTCAACTTGCTAAAGGTAGGGAAGAACTGCTTCCCAATTTTGCCTGGAGTAAGCTCAGAGACAACTTTGTTCTGTTTGAGTTGACAATCTTCATCTCTCAAGTCTTCCAGGAAAACAAGCATCTCTCAAGCCTTCCAGGAAAATAAGCCATCAACTGGTCAGTTAAAATGTTCTTATTTGCACAGCAAAATGCTACCAATAACCTTAATTGTGAGTAGGGTGGACACGGTTGATTTGCCTTTATTCTTTTGTGATATATTATTAGAAGTTTTGAAGATTGACTAGAAAGGACAATTCTACAGTAGTGGCCACAGATTTTATTGCATCCAGTTATTCTACTATACCTGGGTCAAAAACAAGGTCAGTAAATAGTAACATAAATGCGCTTGAGTAAATTTATTTAAAGTATGTTTTCTATGGATTTCCTGCAAATTATGATTGCAAAAAAGAGAGAAACATTTGAAAGGCAACACATTAAGATATATTAAAGGAATAAAATAATTGGAACATAGCTTTAAGAACTTTCACAACTGACCAGTAGAACTGTGAGTGAGAAAAGTAACTGTTGTTCTAAGTCACCTGAAAATGGTATGGTTGCTTGTTACACAGCATTATTGGAAAACAATAGAAAGAATCAAACAAACCACAAGTTGATTCTTTGAAAAGATCAGCAAAATTGAAAAACTTTTAGCTAGACTAAGAAGTGAGAAGATGAAAATAACTAAAATCATAAAGGAAGGTGAACACAATACTACCAACCTTACAGAAATTAAAAGAATTGTAAGAGAATACTATGAACAACAAATTAAATAATCTAGACGAAATGGAAAAAACCTTAGAAACACACAAATTGCCAAAACTGACCCAAGAAAAAATAGAAAATCTCAACAGACCTATAACAAGGAAAGAGATTGAATCGGTAACCAAAAACCTCCCAACAAAGACAAGTCCAGGACCAGATTGTTTCACCGGTGAATTCTATCCAACATTTAAGAGGAATTAACACCAACTTTAGTCAAGCTCTATCAGCACCCCAAAAAAAGATGAGGAAGGAATACTTACTAATACATTCTGTGAGGCCAACATTACCCCAATACCAACACCAGACAAAGATACCACAAGAAAACTATAGACCACTATCTCTTATGAATACAAATATAAAAATCCTCAACAAAATACTGGCAAACAAAATCCAACAGCACATTAAAAGAATTATATACCATGACTGAGTGAGATTTATCTCAGGAATGGAAAGATAGTTCAACATAAGAAAATTAATCAGTGTAATACACCATACTAATACAACTTCAAACAAAGTGAAAAAAAACCACATGATTGCATCAATAGCTCACACATTTGACAAATGCATGTGAAGAGAAAATGCATTTGACAAAATGCAGCCCCCTTTTATGATGAAAAAATACTCACCAAAACAGGAATAGAAGAGAGATTCTTTAACATGATAAAGGACATATATGAAAAACCCACAGCTATTATCATACTCAATGGTGAAAACTGAAAGCTTTCCCCCTTCAGATTAGGAACAAGACAAGAATAACCACATTTGTGACTACTATTCAACATTGTACTAGAAATCTTAGCCAAGCATTTAGGCCAAAAAAAAAATTGAAAGTCATCCAATTTGGAAAGAAAGAAGTAAAACTATCTCTATTTGCAAATGACGTGATTCTATATATAGAAAATCATTAGGAATACACACACACACACACACACACACAACTACTAGTGCTAATAAACAAAGTCAGCAAGGTTGCAGGGTACAAAAACAATATACAAAATCAGTTGTGTTTTTGTACGCCAGCAATGAACAATCTGAAAAAGAAGTTAAACAAATAATTCTATTGACAATAACATCCAAAGACTAACATACCTACAAATAAATTAAACCAAGAAGGTGAAATACTTGTCCACTGAAACCTACAAAATATTGTAGAAAGAAATTAAAGACAATTTTATGAGAAGAGTGTCATATTCATGGATTGGAAAAGCCATGTTTATGGATCCAATCCCATTCAAAATTTCAATGGCTTTTATTGCAAAATTGGAAAAGACAATTCTCAAATTATATATGGAATTGCAAGGGACCCCAGATAGCCAAAATAATCTTCTAAAAAAAGAACAAAGTTTCAAAATTTACTACAAAGTTACAGTAATTAAAATAGTGTGGTATTGGCATAAAGTTAGACACATAGATCAATGGAATAGAATTGACAGTCCAAAAGTAAACTCAATATCTATGGTTAATTTATTTTGGACAAGGTTGCCAAGACCAGTCAATGGGAAACAATAGTGTCTTCAGCAAATGGTCCTATGACAACTGGATAACTGCATGCAAAAGAAAGAAGTTGGATCCCTCCCTCACGCTATATACAAAAATTAACTTCAAATGGATCAATAACCTAAATATAAGAGTTAAAACTATCAGAAGAAAAAGTAGAAGTAAATCTTCATGATTTGGCAATGAATTCTTAGATTTGACACCAAAAGCAACAAAAGAAAAAAAGAGATAAATTTGACTTTATAAAATGGATAAAATTGACATTGACAAGAAAATGATAGACAATGTACAAAATGGGATAAAATATCTGCAAATCATATATCTGAGTAAGGTCTAGAATATAGAAGGAATGCTTACAACTTAACAACCTAAAGACAAAATTCCAATTAAAAAATGGGCAATGGATGTGAATAGACATTTCTCCAAAAGGATATACAAATGGCCAATGAGCACATAAAAAGATATTTGACTTCATTGATAATTATGGAAATGCAAATCAAAACCACAATGAGATTCCACTTTACCCACGCTGGGATTACTATAACAGAAACAAACAAACAAACAGAAAATAACAAGTATTGACAAAGATGTAGAGATATAGGCACCATCATGCATTGCTGATGGGAATGGAAAATGGTACAGCCACTGTGGAAAACAATTTGGCAGTTTCTCAGAAAGTTAAACATAGAATTATCTTATAATCCAATAATTTCACTCCTAAGTATACATCTATATAAAAAAGATGAAAACTTATGTCTATAAAGAAACTTAACCATGAATGTTTATAGCAGCATTTTTCCTAAAAGCCAAAAGGTGAAAACCACCCAATGTTCATCAACAGAAGAACGAATAAACGAATTGTGCTATATATATACAATGGAATATTGTTCAGCCATAAAAAGAAATGAAGTACTGAAACATAATACTACTTGGATGAATCTGGAAAACATTATGCTAAGTGAAAGAAGCCAGATGCAAAAGGTTCGTCTTGTGTGATTCTTTTCACATGAAATATCCAAAATAGGTAAGTTCATAGAGACAGAAAGTAGATTAGTAGTTGCCAGGAGAGGGAGGGAGGGGGACATGGAGATTTGTGATTCCTTAGAGGGTATGGGTTTTCTTCTGGATATCATGAAAAAGTCTTGAAACTAGAGAGAGGTGGTGCACAACCTTACGAATGCACTAAATGCCACTAAATTGTACACCTTAAAATGTTTAATTATATGTTGTGTGAATTTCACCTCAATAAAAATAATTGATGAATCAAGAAATAAGAATATGGTTATATCATTACAGATATGAAGGTAACCACAGCAACAGTAAAAAGAGATAAGAAGTAGTTTCCTCTGAAGACTAGAACTTGGAGGGGAAGAGAGATACATAGTCGGGGACTACAGCTTCTTATTTTAAGTCTTTTCAAACAAATTTATTTTTGTTTTAACTATGTGCATACATTATTTTGATGAAACAATTTTTAATTATTTTTAAAAGATAAGTGTTCCAGGATGCTGGAGATACCAGCAGTTCTGTATGGAGTCTCAGGAAACAGAGGAGAATGGACCCCTTTTTGACACACCTGGGAAAATAACCACTCTCCAGAAAGCTGTGCAGAAGTAGGATCCAAGGTTGACAGTTAGCAGGCAGGTTGGCAGTTCCACGCCACACTGTGAGCTGGGAGTCAAGGAGTTCATGGAATTAGATCTCTGAAGCCTTGCCCACATCTACCACTTGGCGCCAGGTGCTAAATTCATCACCGTCATCACCACGATGTGAGTCTGTGTTCCTTCCTGATGTTCCCTAAGGTGTCCTCATGCAGTGTTTTTTTGAGCCTTTTCCAAAAATCATTTGAACACCTTCTGGATAATAAACCACATATCCAATCCATCAACAAGACTTGTCAGTTCCACTTCCAAAATTTATGTCCAATGGGTTCACATGTCACCGTCTTCACTACCAACCGTCCCACCACCACTGCCACCACCATAATCAAATTATTTATGTCTGGACAAGTGCACAAGCCTCCTGAGTGCCGTCCTCATCCACACTGCACCCGCAGCTCAGTCTCCCCCTCACCACCCACAGAGTCTTTTGATAGAAACCAATCATGTCACTCTCCTACTTAAAACCTTTCAGTGCCTTCCTTTTACTCTTCAAATATTCCCACATTCTCCCCATAGCTTACAGGACCCCACATTGTCTGGCCATCACCAGTTTATCACTCTTCTCTTTCTTGGTCTTCTCTCCTCGCCTACTCATTCCAGGATCGTCACACATGCTCTTCAGTCCTCCAAGAGGCATGTCCCCACCCCTCCCTGGCTGACATCTGTCCCAGGTGAAAGGATATCTATGGAAAGACTCTGCAGACCCTGCTCCTAACCAGCTCAGGTCCCCTCCTGCTCAGCCTCTCACTTTTCCTTAGTAACACTCAGCCCAATTTTAATTAGATTGTCTTTAGTTATTTGTTTGATTTCTCTCTCTCCTACTAGACTGCACATTCCATGAATAACGGTAAGGACTGGAGACATTTATGAGCTACCGTTCTTCATCCCTTAACATAGGGTTTGACACACAGTAGATGTGTCATAGACAGTTGAATGAATGAATGAATAAAAATCATTTCTCTTCTAGAAAAAGGCTTATATTAATATTTATAGCCAAATGTCTACTACTTTTACAAGTAAAATCAAAATTTTTATTTTTAAGCTGCTTACAAATTTTAATTAAGATGAATAAAAGCATATATCACAATGCCCAAAGGTAGGAAACTCACTGAAAGTAAGGAAGAATACTTTAAAACCAAATTCTCACAATTTTATGCAGCAGTGCATCTGCTCCAATTACAAATCATAGTTTGAGAAAATAACAGGTGATTCTGAAGCAAGTATTTTTAATAAAGAATTTATTCAAAACTGTTAAAACCTGAGGTAACACCATTTTTGAACATCAGAGCATAATCACATCATTAACACAAACTTGGGTCATAATGCCTCCAGTAATATGTGGTGTGAGTCTAAATATTAATAATTCAGTGAGCTGGCTGTATCGTTCTGGCTGATCACTGTCAGAAAGCTACACATGTAAAGCAAAGTGGAAAGTTGCCATAGCAATGCTTTTTACTAGAAGCATTTATCATTACGGCTCCCTAGTGTTTTCATGGTGCACTTTTTTCCTGGTTTCGTCAAACTGCAGCTACACATTAGCCCTAAGCTAGAATTTCACAAGACTTTGCAATGATAATTTTCCAGAAGAGCAATACTGAGTGTGTGGGCTGCAGCCAGGGCTGGGCATGAGCCCACTGTCCACGTCCTTCACCACATATGCCCCTGGACCGCATTCATTTGCATAGTGAGGTCTTTTTTGAGAATGTTTTCATCACAATCGGAGGGTCACCCAGACGTCAGGAAGTAGAAGTTGCAGGCCCTGTCTCTCCAGACTTCAGAAGGTTGAAATGTCTTGCCCAAAGTCCCACAGTGTCAAATTCAGGACTTCCAGCTTCTTCCTTCATTACACTAACACGTAATGAATGCCTGCAATTCCTAAGCACTGTTCTAAATTCTTGGGGATACATCAGTTTTTCAAAAAAGACAACTATTTCTACTTTCATGGAATCTTCACTCTAGTGGAAAAATATACAGACTGTAATTTTAAATAAGTCAAGACAGGCACTTGAGCAAAGAGGCGAGAGAAGCACCATGTGAACGTCTCTGAGAAGGGCACCCGAACACAGCCAGAAGGCCCTGGTTCAGACGTGAACAACTGAGGGGTGAAATAGGGATCATTGACAGTGATGCCAGTGAAAAAGAACCTGCTAGACACATATGTGGAAGTAGAACTGACTTGTCTTGCTGATTGATTAGACGGGTGGTCTGTGCTTTCTCCAGAAGGTTTTGAGATGATTTTTGAACTATGCTCAAAAAGGACTCAGATGGAACATGGTGACGCATCCAGACTCAGGCCATCATTGAGCTGTTTCTTGGCTGACAAGAGCAGGGAAGCCACTGTGGCTGGAGTAGAAAGACAGAGGGAGAGGATAGTAACGGAGGCCAGAGAGGGAACAGGGGTAAGACCACAAGCCTTGGAGACCACTGGAAGGACTGTGGCTGTTACTTTAATGGGGTCAGGAGACAGTGTGGACAGAGAGGTGCCTGATCTGCCCTTGGTTTTAACCAGGCTGCTGGGTTGGCAATAGCTTGTCCTGGACAAGCACGGAACAGGACATCCAGTAGGAGGCCACTACAGTAACCAAGACTTGAGATGATGGCAGCTTGGCCAACGTGTTGGCAACAGAGGTAGTAAGAAGTGATTGGAATATGGATGCATTGTGCATTGTGGAGACAAAGGCAACAGGATGTGCAGTGTGAGAGGAGAGAGGAACTAGGGATATAGCCCTAAAGTTTTTGGCCTGAGCAACTGGAAGCGTGGCATCACCAAGCCGGAGGAGCTAAACTGGGCAGGGTCAGGGAGGAGGAACAGGAGGTTTGTTTTAGACAAGTTAAGTTTAAGAGGAGATATCCAAGATGCTATTGGATGCACAAGTCTGGGCTTTGGCAGACATTCTTTGGCTGAGATACAAATTCCTGGGACAGTGCTCATCTCAGCCTCCTGCATTCCCCACGGCCACAGCTTGGATGTCTCCAGAGTGAGAACATGGTAGAGAGTCTGCACCTCCCCTACTGCACTCAAATCGGCACTGGTCTTATTTCCAAGAAAAATAACCAGTCATCCTGCATTTCACCTAGGAGGACCCTCAGTCAAGTACCTCCCTGCCCACTTTAATGTGGCTGAAACCCTATTTCAGAACTTCAGACACAGTGCAAGATGGAACTCAATAACCTGGCATTGTAATTGACTGAATATGGTACCATTTCTCCAATATCTATAGTATATTTAATCATTTTCCTACTTTTTCAGGAGGAATGTAATTTTCTTTTTTATATTCTTGTAGGAGAAATTTTTAAAAGCCTGGTGAATATCAAAAGTAGCTGAGTTCATCCAAAAGAGCCACACTCAAAGCATCTAAATAACCTTGTCTTTGGTTAGCAATGAATCGGTGCCAGTGGAATGATCATATTTTAAAACTTTCCCTGTAAATGTGACATATGCATTCCCATGTGTCAGCATAATCTCCGCCGAAAACATTTCAGTGAATGACGAGTTGATTGGCCCCAATTTGAAAAGCATAGTGTGTAAAAACATAATTTCAGGGGGCCAACATTATGACAGATTCTATATTCTGCTCATACACAAAACTGGTTTGAACTGTTTTGGGAATTTTGATAGTCTGCAAATGCTTGCAGCCAAAAAAATTGGCCAGATAGGAGAAGAAGGAACGGGAAGGACGGGAATTCACAACTGTTGGGCAACTGTTATCAGCCAGGCATTGTTTGAGAGCAATGGCGGGGCAGGGGGAATGACGGAGAATCATTGTTTGCACCACCAAAGGAACTGCATGACAGAGACCGGAAGAACTTGGTTTTGCTAGTAAAGACCCCTCGTGCCAATCCTGGCTCCATCACTTACTGTGAGACGTCAGACAAACTATGCCACTTCTCTGACCTTAGGCTTTTATATCTGTAAAAGGAGGATATCAATAGATACTTTGTAGGTTGTTGGGAGAATTGAACTAGCTTTTCTTCACATACACACTCATACACCACACACATGATGGGCTCGACTTATTTCTAATTGCATTCTATTACAAACGGTGTGTTAGGAAGGCTCCAATACGCTATGGAAGGTATCTGAACTGATGATGTGCAAGATATTGTTGATTCAATAGCTTAGAAATTTGAAAGGGTAAACAGAGGCCAGCGCGGGTCTCTCTCTTCTGTCCGTTACATCACGTCAGCCACACTGGGGCCCTCTCCTGAAGTCTCCTCATTCATTCTAGTGAGTTGACCTCAAAACCTATGGCCTTGTCAGTGAAAAGCCACCAAAAGAAATTCCGATGGAAAATAAGATATGATAGCGAAAAACTTTCTTGATCATTTTGGGCAGCGGAGGACATAAAGAACTTTTTAAACATCCCTCCGCAGTTTTCTATCAATACACATCCTGCCGCATATTAATGAGAAGCGTCCATATGAGAGAGGTCTGCTCTGCTAACTGCTGATTCCCAAGGGGTTTGAATTCCTTTGTTACTTTCATTTTGTTCAACCTGCTGTGCATAACAGTGAGGATGAGGGCCAATTCCGAATCCTGGGTCACAGCAGAAGGTCCTGAGACATGGGTGGCACGTGGAGGCTGAGGATTAAGCAGGAAGGTGACATGGCAGCCAGAAGGAAAACCCTGGAGAGAAAGGGAGGCGGCGAGCTAACCATGCAGGAAGTTGGCTTTCAATCCCATCCCAAGGGGACCTTGATTTTTAAATGACTATGGTGCCTTTAATTTGCTTTTTTAAGCAGCTATTGATTGGGGTTTTTGGTTTGGCTCTAATGTGAGAAATTTCGTGGCTCTCTGTGAGAAGCAAGAGTGGATAGATCGGCTCCTTTCCAACTGAAGTTGCCACCAGGCTAGAAAAACATATAAACAATAACAAGTGAGGGGAGCAAAGTAATCGCGTGACTTTTCTTCAGTTTTTTTTAAACCAATCTTCTCTAGCATAACAAAATTGTCTCAAGAAACAGCATCTGTTTGGGAGTGGGGGGCAGGAAGGAATTGAAGAAAGAAAATTCAAGAAAGAAAGGAATTAAAGAAAGAAAAAGGAATTGAAGAAAGAAAATGTGAAATTGCAGCATACTTGCTGAATATGAAATGCTAGCATTTTTTAAAATCTGAGCCACATAAGGTGAACCTCAGATACGACAGATGCTGTAGGACAGGGAGGACCTCCCCCATGACCCACGCAATGGCACACACGGAGCAGGGGCAGAGCTCAGGGCCACGTGCAGGCACCTCCGGGGAGAGGCACAGCACAGTGAGAGCAATGTCAAGGGTAAAGATCGATGGTGCTACGGCTTAAACTGTGAGCAGAGAAGATGCTCAAAACCTGGTCTCTACGTGGAAAGGTCTCTCCAGCGGCCTGTCTGGGAGAGGGAAGGAAGGGCTTAGGCCAGCTTTGCTATGGGCCTTAGTGGACAGTACTCTTTGCCCTTGGTACACTTTTTCTTGGGTTCATCCTTTCCCACATCTTTTTGTCGTCAGAGGGCTAAGATTCAAGTATATGATCAGGTGTGAACTGGGAGAAAGGAGCCACATTTACCCTAGGTCCCATGCCAGAGAGACAAGAGTATCACATGTCCTCTCTGGGGCTTTCCACACACGTGGAACAACCCATGCAGATTGCGGAAGATGCCAACAGAATGGCTGGGGATTTCTCTTAGCAAGGACGGGGATGTGCACTGTTCACCTAGCAAACTGACCACACACACACACACACACATTTCCGTGCTTCCCATAGTTTCTACCACAAACATATTATTTTGACATCCCAAAACAACAAATACCACAAAATGAATACTAAGACCAAAAACACTTAAAACCTAAATTATGCTTACTCAGCTAACCACACTTGCTCAACAGTTTTTCAGATTAGCATCTCTCCCACTGCTTCTGAGGTCTGAGTCATTCAATGAATAAATGCCGGTCACAGTCCTTCGGAAATATTCATTTATTACCATTGGGTTCTAGAGCAGATACAACCTATCTTAATATTAGCACATCCCTTGCTACGGATCAGTTGAAAAGCTCTACATAGTTGCTTTTGTTTCATCCTACTTAAACTCTGTTTAAGCAGATATCAAAATTTATTTTTTGACTTTAAGAATGTCCTGATGGAGAGATAGCTAAAGGAATTGAAAACAGGGTTTCCAAGAAAGATATTTATACAGTCATATTCATAGCAACACTATTCACAAAAGTCAAACAGTGGAAGCCACCCAAGTGCTCATGAAGGATAAATGGATAAACAGAACTTGGTATATGCATACAATGGAAATTATTCAGCTTTAAAAAGGAAGGAAATTCTGACACATGCTACACTGTGGACAAACCTTCAGGACAATTATGCTAAGTGAAAAAGAGCCAGTCACAAAAAGACAAGCACTGTATGATTCCATTTACACGAAGTACCTAGAATAGTCAAATCTATAGAGACAAAGCAGAATGATGGCTGCCAGGGCTGAGCGTAGGTGAGGAGTCAGGAGCTTTGTATAATGGGTGCAGAGCTTCAGTACTGCAAGAGGAAAAGAGATCTGGAGATTCATTGCACAGCGATGTGAACATCCTTAACACCACTCAACCAAAAATGGTTAAGATGGTAAATTTTAAGTTCTATGTATTTTACCATAATTAGAATTTTTTAATTTAAAATATATAGTACAACCTATCCCTCTATTAAATAAAAAAGACTTCTGGGAGGAAGTGAACTTTCAGCAGGTAATTCTTGACAATGAGTGGAGTTGGAAGACGGGAAGTCTTGGGAAGGGATTTAGAGGCACAGGGAGCCACACTGAGCAATCCAGCAGTAACACACTGGCACGCCCTGGTGCCACGGCCCCTGGCGGGGCGAAGGAAGCCTCTAGGGCTGGGGGCGTCCTAATGTGAATGTGTTCACAGCAGAGCGCTGGCTAGGACCAGGGGGTGGAAGACTCTTGAGAGAGTGGGGGTCTTGAAGCTAAGGCGAGCTTGGGTGTGGATGGATTTGAAGGGTAGTAGGCATTGGAGGAGACAGGCGACACTATCAGAGCAGTGGGCGAGAAAAATGAAGTCAGCGGCTGCCTGAGGGACTGACTGCAGGGAGCCACGCTGGAAGCAGTAAAGCCAGTGAGGGATGGATTGTGATTATTGGTCTTGGAACATAGGCATTTCCTTGCCATTAAATTGATCTGACCACAATAAGTCGGGTGTTTATCCAGCTCTGCAATAAAGTGGCTCCATATTTGACAGTAACAAGTCTCCAAGGAAACTCCAATATTAAAATCCCAACAGGTGCAAGAGGAAAACATTGAAGAAAGGGAGCCTTACAAGAGGGGGAAAATGGAGGAGACTAACATGTGGGAGAAAAATGACAAAACCAATTTGTGTTGGAGAACAAGCATTTCTTTCTTCAAAAATAGTTACATATTCAAAAAATATGGAACAATGGCCAAAGGCAATTTATTGACATTTCACACATTGATAAGCATTTCTTAAGATTGTTGAATAACCAAAAACTATCATAAGAGAAAATAATATGCATTTAAAAAAGCCCAGAAAAAAGAAAGCACTGAACATCCTGTGGAAGAGTAAGGGTCCCAGTTCTGTGTAGTATGGAGTGGGCAGGCAAGTGTGTGTGCGAGTGTCACGGGCATGCTTGTGTGCCACAGGGTTGGTGGGTGCAGATGGCAGAAAATACAGGACAGAACCTGACAGGCCCAAGGGGAGTGTGGCGGTGCTGATGTACAGGTAGACTTCTTGTCAAAGATATTTGCTGGAAAGAATGAGCTCGTGAAAGAACGTGGGTGTTGCTCAAAATAAACTTATATTTAAACCCCAGTTCAAGACACGTTTGGTATGCCTTGGATGGTAACTTAACCTCATGAAGTCTCAACAAACACATGTCTAAAACAAGATGAGCACACTTAATGAAAGTGTTGAGAGGATTAGAAATTATGTGTGAGCCGGGCACGGTGGCTCATGTCTGTAGTCCCAGCACTTTGGGAGTCTGAGGCTGGAGGATCTCTTGAGGTCAGGAGTTCAAGACCAGCCCGGGCAACGTAGTGAGACCCCATCTTTACAAAAATAAAAAAATAAGAAAAATAAGCTGGGCATGGTGGTGCATGCCTGTAGTCCTAGCTACTCAAGAGACGGAGGCAGGAGAATGGTTTGAGCCCAGGAGTTCAAGGCTGCAGTGAGCTGTGATTGTGCCACTGCACTCCAGCCTGAGTGCAGAAGAAGATTCTGTCTCAAAAAAGAATAAAAAAGAAAGAAAGACAGAATGTATGTGGAGTGCCCAGAATGGTGCTGACACTTAGTAGGTACTCAACAACAACAACAACAAAACGGCAACTATAGTAAATATGATAACATTGTATTATTTATAGATACATACATAAACTATTATTGTTATTGATTGTTTCAAGGAAATTTACCTAGTCACACACCTTTACAACAACATACGTTTATTGAACATCTATTCTATGATAAATGTTAGGTCCTGAAGGGATACAGCAGCGTCTCTACCGCTACCCAGCTTAGAGCGTAGCCTGATGCTTTAGTATATGGACCCTCCAGAGCCTCATCTGTTGATATCAAGAAGGTGAAAATCTCAGCTGGTACAGGATGGGAGCATCCTGGTCACTGTCCACCAAAGCGCCCAGGCCAAGGTACCGGTCTCCCCATGGAAGTGCAGTGCTGCCCCCTTTGGAAGGAGGACTTGGAGACCGAGGTGTCTTACATGTCCACAGAGTCAGAGATGGGCCCCACCTTGCTCAGCAACAGGACTTTAGAAATATGAAAGGGAGAGGAGCGATGTGAAGCAGTGCGTCATTAGACGAGCTGAGAGGCGGCCAGCTGCCCCAGAGAGAAAGGTCTGCTTGGGCTCCCCGGGCAGCACCTCCGTATCCTAAACCCACAGGGAATCTTGGCCAGAGTGAAGAGCCAGAGCCCTGAGGGTGCTGTTGCCAGAAGAGAGGGTGCTATGAGGAAGCAATCACCACCCCACAAGCTGATCTCACGTTTCAGATACTCAGCAACCTCCAGGGGCCTCTTCTGTGCCCCATTTCTCATTCGGCCATTGTCACGTCCTGCAGTGACCCAAGTCACCCCCATCACACTGGACGCCCCCACCTCTGCCAGGGAAGGCAGAACGTGGACACCGAATGACACGTCATGCCGCAGGATGCTGCTCAGGGGACAGTCCCCCATTGGGGGGGTGGGGTACCAAGGGAAGTCACATCATGGTGGAGAGGCTTAGAATAGGCCTCGAAGGAAAAGCTCTCACAGATGAGAGAGACGGAATGAGAGGACCATGGAAGACCACCGGGTTCTTGTGAAGGAGGAGAGGGAGAGAACAGAAGAGCAGAGCAGGAGCAAGTCCTCAAAGATATAAAATGTCAGGCTCACTCTGTAGACAATGGGGCTGTGTTTGGGGCTGAGTATTATAATATCATGCAGAAAGTAGAATTTGAAGAATATTCATTTGGCAATTCCAATTCAAGAAGCTGCAGTGGAAATCTTCTTATCCTTCTCCCATTCCCTACCTTCCTCTGCTTCCTGAATTCCTGTCTCTCCTGATATTACCACTGCCCACCAGTTTCCCTACGTAGGAACTTGGGGGTCATCCTTAATTCTCCTTGTCACCGAGGCTCCACATCCATGCTGACCCTCAGCCCGATCTACGCGGCCTCTAGTTCTCAACATCCTCTCCATCCCTGCCGCTCCCACTGTAATCCAGGCCCTCATCCTCTCTTGGTCAATTTGCCTCTAATTTTAATGCCCTTCAGCTGATCCTCTGCATTGCCACCAAGCTGATTGCTCTCAGATTCCAATGTAACCATGCCACCACCTACTCACACTATGTGACCAGCTCCCTGCTACTTGCACAGGAAAGTCCTTGGCCTATCACATGAGCACCTTCATGCTCTCGTCCTTGCCTACCTCCTCTGCCTCATCTACCACTCTCTCTGCCCCCTAAATGACATGTTCTCTGGCCTTACCAAACTACCTGCTGTCTCTTGTATCTAGAATGGGCCAGGCTGTCTCCTACCTCAGGACCTTTTTCATGTGCTGCTCCATCTTCTTGGACCACCATTCTATTCTCTCCACATCCATGATCTGCCTAACTTTTACTTACTCCTAAAGACAGGAGTCCAGGCACATGCATTGCTTCTTATCTGAAATTCCTCTGACAGCTTAGGCTGATTTAAGTAGCCCTCTTCTGTGTCTCCATGGTGCACTCCACCACCTTCCCCACAGGATGTACCACACCGGGTGAACCTGTAGACCAGGATGGGAACTTCCCAAGAACGGGGGCTGCCTTACCAGCCCTGTGTTCCCAACACCGACCAGAGTGCTTGCTTCATGGTGGATATTGAATAATTGCATTGCATTTCATGTATAAATAATGTAAACAAATGATAACAATCTCTGCCAGACACAGAGAAAGCTTGGAACTCTTGAGATCTTCTTATCATCTGAGTTTCCCTCTCAATGGAAACTTCCAGAAGCAAAATGGAGCCATAACCTGAAGGAAAATTTCATTGAGGCCCATATGATTTGGCACATTCAATATAACCACTTTTAGGGACAGATTAGAAAGGTAGAAATACATATGTGCCCACATACATGTGAGTCAGTTTCACTCTGACCAGACTCGGTTACTGGGGTGAGTATGCCCCCCAAGTATTTCAGTTTGGCATACATGCGGGAATTGAAGTTATCTCGCAGGTACCCCATTGTGTCTGCCCAGTGTCTTTCATCTGGCCAAACTGGTGCCCCACTGAGCCCTCTCTCCCACCACTGCCGCCAAATGCCCTTCCCATTCTTGGATGTAGAAATACACCAGAATGTCAGGACAGATCTTCTCCTACCGTGCCAGGCTATGAGCCATCCTGCAGTCTCTACAGAGCCAAAGGGCTCCCTGGATTGCCTCAAGTGTTTCAAAATGAGCCCAGAAAGACAAGTGGAGGACAAACATAACAAAAATATGCACCTGTAAAAATAGCCCTGTAATAATAGCCGCCCCTGAGCTAGGTGGAAACAGTAACAGATGGCTACGTCTGTCTAATTTTCCAATCCCCGAGGTTGTACCTCTCTGCTTCCCTTCTATCTCTTCTCCTGGAACACAATTTTGGCAGGCAGTGGGTCCCTTGGAATCAACAGTATTCTTCAAAGTCATTCCAGAATCATACAGCAAACAAGGCCAACCTACGAGCTACCCAGAATCAGAGACCCAGAGCTGTAAACACGAGCCGTGCCCAAAACAAGTCAGTGACCTTGTTAGGACGTCCCTTGCATTTTAACTAAGTATATTCTTTTTATGATCAAGATCCCCTTTTGTAAAGCAAAGACGGAGGATTGGGGGCCCAGCTGAAAGTCAGGAAGTATTTAGGCCATGCTACTTGCTGACTTCAAGCCAGGTGACGGGGCTCAGATGGGCCGTGCTGTGCTAACACCTACTGCTGTGCTGACTCACTTCTGACCTCCACCAGGACATCACCTGGGGGCCACTCCACTTCCCCACTTAGAAAACAGTCTGGAATTATTTGGGGTAAACATTGATAAGGCTCTTCTTCAAATGGATGTTCCCCAAAATAGAAGACTACCAGTGTCCTAAGCATTATTAATGTTTGTAAATATTTTACAGTGATTAAAATAATGTAAAACGCAATGGTTTCAAAATCACTCAAACTTGTTTATGAATTTCATCTTTATAGCTTTCTCTGTAAACTTCCTGAGTTCACTAATCTAAAGAGATTGTGTGTTGAAGTATTATAGAAGTAAAATATTTAATATATTGTCTAATATCTTGTCTTCTTTATCATAATTATATAGGATTTTCAAAAATGCTTTATTTTCTCACCAAACCCCACATTTGATGCCCTCAGGTGAGCCACACAGATATTATCACTTTCTATGAGCACCAGGAAGGGAACAAATTTGGCAAGTAACAATCTAAGGAGATTGGGCTTCCTCTGTGAAACATTTACTGAGCACTCACTAAGCATCGTGCTTGGCCCTCTAGGAGCATATTATGTGGATAAAGGCATCATCCTGTGCTCTCCACCTAATGAGGGAGATAAAGGACTAGCCCTGGTGCCCAGGAGGATGACGGAGTGGGGTGAACTTACAGAGCACTGAGCATATGCAAAGAGCGCAACAGTCCTTGACTCAGTCTTCACCATAGCCCCCTGATTCGGGTATCGTCACCTTCCCAACAAGAGAAAAATTGAGGCTCAGAGAAGTTATGTGATTCAGCTAAGTTCAAACAGACTAAACCATCAATTGTCTATGGGTCCAAGTCTGTCTGACTCTATATAACCCATATTCTTTCTCTTAACTGAACCATGTTACTTCTCAATAAAAGTAGTAACACAAAATGCTGGGTGACTAAGTGAGATGAAAAAATCCATTCCAGTGGGGTTGCTGGTGTAGGTATCAGAGAGGACTTCGTGGAGGAGGTGGCATTTGAGCTCAGCCTTGAAGGAGCATGAGTTCAATAGGGAATTCACGGGGAATGGAATTTCAGGCTAAGGGACCTGGAGAACAGTGAGTAAGCTAGCAGTTAGTAAGGTGTGGTTTTGAAATGTAGGGAACACAGAGGGAAGAAGAGGGAGATTAGCAAAATGCCACTGCCAGCAAAAGGCACAATGTGCACTAGCTGTGATGCTTCTACATGATGACCAGGCCAGGCGGTCCAACCTCCACACCTCCCTCACGATGGGCTTGCCTGTAGGTACGTACACCACTAGTTCCCTCCTTCCTCTTTCCAAAATGTTTACCTCTCATCCTTTCTCCCTATTCCAAGCAGACTTAATGCATGTGTGAAAATCAGAAGGCTTTAAAAAATAATTCAGTTGGGTTTGCCTTTTGTCTTCAAGCTACTCAAAACCATCTGCTGTCTCTATCTGCAGCAGATTCTTCCAAACTCCTGGAGTAGCCTTGGGACACTGGCACCTTCTGCTCTTTGCATGAGACACACATGGAGCCCAGACAACCTGTGAAACCCACCCAAGAGACAAGAATGGAAGTTGGCTTTATGGTTACATAGAACATACAGACCCAGGTGCAAGAGAAAACTTCCATCCTCAGGTCACAGTTTGGCGGGAACCCTATGGGAGGAAGGCACCCAACTTCTTCTACACCTCTGCCAAGATCTAGATTACTCCCACAGAAGAAGGAGAGGATATTCTAGTGTAGTAAACCATACTCTGTGCTTCAGACAAAAACAGCAGGCAGTGGGGTGTGAGCAGCCTATTGAGAATGACACTGGCCACAGAGGCGTAAGGACGATAGGAGCCAAGGGAAGTGTTACTTGGCTGGTTCCTGTGATACCTCTGGGTCTTTATTTATACCCTTGGGTCTTAGGAGAAATCTAGTGGTGTAAACAAACAGAAGGCCATTTGCCTCTCCTATGCCCCAAAGAATGGAGCTGGGGCAATGGCCCACATCTACTGCAGCCCTAAGACAAAAACGATTCACCAGTATAAAATGAAAAGATCTAGAAAAGAGGGGTTCTTTGGTGTGATGGGGGTGGAACGAGATTGTGGAAGGTTATGATATAAATAGGAAGGAACAAATCCAATGAAAAATGTGTAGAAAATTGAAATGAATGAGATAAGACAGAATATAAAAGAAATGTAGATGAGAGGGTAGATTTGGGAGTTCGTTTTGCTTATTTTTTTCCAATACTGGAGAGATTTGGTCCTGTTTAAGCACTGATGGCCAAGATCCAGCAAGAAAGAAGAGGCTGAAGCCGCAGGAGCAAGGCTGACGGATGGAGGGAGGTCTATGCGGAGGAGGAGCTGTGCTCACACGGGAGAAGGGAAGGGAAGAAACCCAGGCCACGCTGAAATGGATGAAGGAGGAGAGGATGAACGAAGGCAAGGGTTAGAGAGAAGAGACAGCGAGCTCATTCCCATCTGATGTCTCCTATTTTCCCACATGGGTCGAGGGGCACAGGGAAGCCAAGGAATCCTTGAAGCAAATACCGTGGCAAGCAGGAGAGAGATCACCAAGCAGCATGAGAGGGCGGTTGCCCTCCGCTAATACTGGGGCTCCAGGATCGTGGTAGCTGCCATCCCGGCCCTGCACAGGGTTCTCCAGCAACATGCAGCATGTTGGGATAGAGCAAGAGGAGTGGATGCGGACTCATAGACTGGCCTTTCGGTGTGCAAATGGGGAAGAAGCTAGAGGGTAAGAGTGTCGGAGGTATCCGCAAGAGAATTGTTGAAATGTCTTCACGCATTCAATAAATATTTGCCAAGTGCCCGATGTATGCCAAGGTTCATCTGAGCATTAGAGACACAGTGACGAAGAAAACAGGCAGGGACTGTGGGCATACTGTGTGGTGGGGGCAAACAAGAAACAAGTAAATAAGAAGGAAATCAGAACCTTGGATAGCGGTAGGGTAAGAAAGATGTGGTGTGAGGAGGAGGGGACCGCCAGCCGCGTGTGGGCTGGTCCAGGAGGACCTCACGGAGGAGGCTGAAGCTCCAGGCAACATGCAGAATGAAGGGAAGCCCCCGACACTGGTGGAAAGGGAAGCTGAAAATCTCGAAGGGGTCCCAGAGAGCTGGGAACACCGGCAGGCTGGGAAGCCAAGGCCAGGGTGGTGTATTCATTATGTGTCTTCAGAGGTTGATCCATTCCCAACCTTCAGGTTGAAAGGATGACACCGGGACTCAGTTTAAGTTTTTTCTGCTTTTCTCAGAATCACAACCAAGGTCCAAAGCTGAGTCAAAAAGTCCTAAAAGCCCCACATCTTAAGTTCAGAGGCACAATCAGTTACAGACAGCTACCTCACAGCAGGCTTACTGAGAGGTGTCCCTACCCAAAGACGAATAGCAAGACAGACGCTGCCACCCGTGGGCAGTGAGGCAGGAAACGTCTGCCTTTCCACCTGCACACACAGCTCCACTCATCCCCGGCCCATAGCGGGACAGAGGACCCAGGAGAGAAAACCACACACTCTCCTCCACCCTAAACAGGGACATGGGGGAGCCTTTAAGTCATAGACGAAAATTTAGAAGAGATGGGATGGGAACAAGCCTATCCTAAGATCTTAGAGTGACTGCACTTTGTGACAGTCACACCAAGAAGAGGCAGAGCCGGTCCACTCTGGAGTGACAACACTTTAGGAGAAGAACTACAGTTTTATGTCTCTACCCCAACAAGTTGAGATGCCACAAAAACTTGTTTTTTGGCTTTAAGACAAGGTGACAGAAGAAGAGTGAGTCAGATGGCTTATTCCTTTAGAATCCAGGATGTGCTCCAGGTGCTCAGCAGAGGAAAGAGACACTAGGCACGCACGGAGCAGATGTAACAACTGTGGTCCTCGAGTGCGCACAGTGTCAGGACTGAGAGGGGACAGGGAGAGGAGGGACTACTGCAGATAAAGTGACCAGGCAGGGCTCTCTGGGGAGAAAGCAGTAGGTGTGGAGAGCTGGAAGGGCAGCTCTCCCGCAGAGGCCATGAGAAAGGCATGAGCGTGGTGGGGTCGGGGACTCCAGTGTGGCTGCAGCGGCCTGAGGAAGGTGGACATCAGGGGAGATGTGGTCAGAGAGATGGGCAGGGGCCCGCCAAGGTCTTCCCGGACATGCAAGGCTTTGGGGTTCAGTCTTGGTGTGATGAAAAGCCCCTAGAGGGTTCTGAGCAGGAGAGTGACATGGTGTGACACATTTTTAAGAGATTCCTCCACTAGCTATGTGAAAGATTGAACATAGGGGCTAGAGCAGAAACAGGAGGCTGATTCTGAGGCTGTAGCAGCCTGGGTGAAAGACTTGGTGGCCTGGGAGCTAGAGTAGTAGGAAGTGGTCAAACTGGGGTAGATTGGGATGGTGGGTCCTGCAGGTGCTTGGTCTGTTGAGGAAGAAAAGAAGGTAAGAGCCCAGGGTGAAGGGTGGCTTATACACACCTGAGAGGAAGCTATTGACAGTGAGTCCAGGGGCTTCCTGAAAGAAGAGAAGTGACCAGGAGACACAGTGACTGCAAGTGACTCTGAGAGCACAGAGGACCCCAACTCAAATGAGGGTGTCTGCTTGAGAGGAAAGGCTTCAGTGAGAGCCAAGAAGTGGAGGAAACATTTGAAACTAGGTAAAGGATGTCCATGAAGTTGATTGCAACAAAGTAGAGATTCTGAAGGGCACAGCAGAAAGGTTTAGGAGAGGAGCAATGACATCTGGTCCAGGGAGAAGGAAGCACACAGACACACGGAGAGGCTGGTGACTGGATCAGTTTGGATGAAAGACGTGGATGAGTCATGCAGAGAAACCACTGACCCAGAAATTTCTACAGAACTGGACCCTGAAGTCTCTGATGGATTGGAGGACTCAGGCCTCTCTGGGAGAAGCCAGCTGCTCATGGAACTCTAGACCAGGTGGGCTGGCAACAGGAGGAGTTGGTTCCCAGGAGAGACACCGAGTACTGGAAGTGACATTAGCTCCAGATGGATGGGAGGCCTTTCTGGATGGAATCCTTCACAGCTTGTCTTAACTCTGACTCCAAGGGAATACATGGAAAGTGACTCTAAAATAACTCCAGGAGACATACCTGCCTGTACTTTCTGTTTCCCTTTATTCAACTCCCACTCACTTCTCAACCCACAGACATCTGATCTCTGCCCTCTTCGTTTCACCAAAACCGTCCTTGCCAAGGTCACCAGTGGCCTCCATATTGTTTAATCCAATTGACATTTTTCAGCCCTCATCTTACTTGCCCACTCAGTCCTTCTGGCCACACCCTTCTTTGTGATACACTTTCTTCCTTTGGATTTCTATAGTGACCTGGCCCTCTTCTAATCGTGCTCCTACCTCTCCAGCTGCTCATTTGCTCTGCCTCTAAAATCTTCATTTATGTAGGCTTTAAATGTTGGCATGACTTATTCCTTGACTGTAGGCCCTCTACCCCTTTCTAGGGCATCTCAATCAGATCCATGGCTTCAACTGCTTAATACAACAGAGAAATGTAAAAAGTGCTGAGGAAGCTGGGTGCAATGGCTCACGCCTGTAAACCTAGCACTCTGGGAGGCCTAGGTGGGACGACTGCTTGAGATCAGGAGTTAGAGACCAGCCTGAACAAAAGTGAGACCCCGTCTTTACCAGAAATAGAAAACAGTAGCTGGGTTGCTGGTGCACACCTGCACTCTCAGCTACTCGGGAGGTTGAGGCAGGTGGATCACATGAGCCCAGGAGTTTAAGGTTACAGTGAGCTATCTGTGATCACAGCATTGCACTCTAGCTGGGGCAACAGAGTGAGACTCTGTCTCAAAAAAAAAAAAAAAGAAAGTGCTGTGGAGTGTTCAGAGCTGTATGTGGCTAAGGCACATGGGAAGTTGCTTGAGTCAGGTCATTGCTGCTCAATGATAAATGTAGCCTCAGGTAGATAATGAGGTCCAGGGAGAGTATGCATAGAGGTAGAAAAGAGAATCCAAGTTAGAACTGGGAAAATTATCCACTAGATTAAAAGATAAATAAGTGTCAATAAATTAAAAGTAATTGCTGTTATCATTCATCAAAAGGACCATTATTCTGCTAGGTAAGTGCTTGTCTGAGCATTTCAAGCCCTGTGTTTACTGCCTATCCATTACCTTTGCAGCAGTATTTCCTACATTCCATCCATTCATTCCCTTTATCCAAAATATTCATGCCCACCTTTCACTCGGCGTACCACCAGGCTAACCCGTCATCAGTAATTTTTATTGATTACTTTTAGGATATAGGTGAAAGCACCATGATCCATCTCTACCCTCCAAGACCCTGATGGAGTATTCCAGTAACCCTACTACTTGTTGTCAGCTTTTCCATCAGCACCAATTAGAAAAGACACGAAGGAACCATATGCTTATCAATTATTTTATCAAGGGAGCAAATATAAAAGCATCACTTGTAGGTGATCAACAATCATTATTGCATGCAACTGAAAGGAGTCTGTTCTATTTTTTTTAACATTCACAATATAGTCAGCTCTCACATGCACACAGAACAGGGGTCTGCAGCACACCTAACGGCAGCCCTACTGTTCAGACTATTAATCTTCTCTAATGGATTACTTGCTCTGATGACATCTGCACTCTGCAATTCCAAAGCTCGTCACACGTGTTCTTCATTCCTCACCCCCATTTCCATTATTTCTCATGCTGTCTGCAGAGACAATCAGTATATAAGAAGAAGTAACACTCAGCTTGGAATCAAAAGTCCTAATTCCAAGTTTTGACTAGTAATTCATTCAGTCATGCGCAAACACTCATTTTCCTTATCTCTGTATTGTGTGAATAATCCTACACTCCCTCCACCTCTCCCCAAAAAGGCAAGTGGTCAGAGTATTATTATTAGGAAAATCCTTGGAAATCCGAACCCTTTGCCTCTGCCCTTGCTCAATGGAAAATTCAAGAGAGAGAGAGTTACCTGTTCTCAGCAGCGTGGACTGCAGGAAACTGCCTTGTGGAAGCCACCATTCATTTATTACATCAATTTATTACAATTTGTTTGAGCATATTAGAAATGCTCAGCTTCAAGTCTAAAGCTGAAGACATGTTCCATCCAATTAGATCCCCAGAATTACCCGGTGAGGTAAGTAGAGCAGGTACTATTGTTTTCATTTTGCAAAATGAGGAGAGGCTCAAAGTTTAGCGAGCTGAACAAGGTCATACAGCTAGAAAATGGACAAGCCAGGATGCAATTTTTCAAACTTTCTAATCCCTAGTTCTATACCTTCCAACACCTCTAATAGAAAGGGAGAAGGCAGTGCATAAACCTCTTCTCAGTGCAAGAATGACTATTTTATAACCCAAGACAGTTGCTGCACCTCCCAAAAGATTCATTTCTCCTCTACTCACAAAGGGTCAGGCACAAATTGATTTATAACAATCAGGAGAAGGCTCATTAAGCTTCACTTACACAACAAAAATAATATACTTGGCATTCACATGTAATTTCACATTTTGTAATTATTGATGATAGGCAATTGGGAATTTATTTCATAGATAGCTAAATGACTACAACACAAAACATCTAGACAGGCTTCCTTTATATTGGATAGAGATGTTTTAAAAATCAATTTAACAATATCACTTTAAAGGTGCAGAGCTCTGAGCCTCATTCAGGTGGGATACATTGTGGAAGTCTTGTGCATTTAATTTACAGTGAATTTCAATACATTGCTCTCTTTAGATGGCATTCATGACTAGAGGTCACACATGCAAGCTGAAGCTCAGCTATAGACAGAGACTACACTGTGTGTTCTAGTCAATTCCAGCTTGAGACACAGAAGACTCCAAACTCTTATGATGACCAAACGTTGACAAGTCCCTGTGACCCAGTGAAGTAAAACACAGTGTAATAGGTCCCAGTTTAAATTCTTCTCAGATTTTCAGGGAAAGAAAGCAATTTCAAAGCAGCCTAACTCAGGCATGTATCTGCATGGGCAAGACATTAGATGGCCTGACAAAACTGGATGCTAATAAGACAAAGGATGGGTTTGAGACAAGGGTTTTGTACGTGCAAAGTGGTACGGGCCACAAGAGCCACACATGTAAGTTCTTGACACATGCTTTACTGGGCTGCAACCAGCTGATTTTTATGAGCGTTAAGTCAATCAACAAATGAATAGGCAATCCAAATCTACCTTTTTAATTACGAAATGCTTTTCCCTCCCCCACAATCAGACTTCTACTCATTTCAGCACTGGAAAAAAAAAAAGTCATCATCATAATTCCTAGTAGCTTGCTTCTGTTTCCGCTTCAATAGATATCCTGGAGATGGGAAGTCGCATAACAGCTTTGTGTCCTATCGAGTTGCCACCACCCGAAAACAGCTGCAATGCTTATCTAATTAAACCCCAGCACCAAACTGTGAGCTTCTGCATCAATCATTAATATTGTACTTTGGATCATTTTAAATTCTGACTGGGGGGAGGTGGCTCCCCGCACACTGGTCTCTGAAGGAGCTTTTTCAGATAATCTTTAAGCGGCACTGAAAAAATAAAACAAGCTGCCTGCTGTTCGACGAGAGCCCCACTATCCTACTGCACTCTGATTAGCTGTTAACACTAATTGAGAGATGAATATTGTTTATTCTGAAATGCTAAAGCCTTTTTTTTATTATGAAAAAGAAAACACAGTTCTCCTCACCTCAAAAATGCATCTGTGACTCCTTGCCCAAATTTGAAACAGCACCAAAAGACTGGTGGTTTCCGGGTCTCTTGTCTACAGTTTGCAGAGTCATTATTCTGAATCACTTCTTTTCTCTAGGTGGCCATCCACGAGTTAGTGAACTGTGGTCTCCACGTGGGATTCACACATGCATGGCCTACATCTGGAACGCAGAAACACTCTTCGTGGAACTCTGATGGCCCAGAAATGTTTATGTAAATCTCTGTCCTGGCAAGGCACGTGTTTTGATGCACTTGGATTTAAGCTCATAAACCAAGAAGAACAGTTTCCTACATCCCTAATAGACTAAAGCCAATAGGCCGAGCCAAATAGGACAGTTTAGACAAAGAGAGACTGGCAAAAACCAAATGAATGTCTGCTCCCTTCTAGCATTCTAGGAAAAATACCAAGTAGCCACGCCAAAGCATACTGTTCTTCTTTGTTAGTAAAATACTCTGATCTACTCAAAACTAGGGAACTTAGTCAGTACCAGGTTCAGTAAGCATGTACGCAGGAGACACTACCTAATGAGGAACAGTCGACTGCAGAAACAGTGTGCACCCAGCTCAGCATAAACACAGCTTAAAAATCGTAAGAAAATAGGACAAAGTGTGGGAACCATGAGGTTCTCGTCCTCGTTTACATATGCTGAGACTGGCTGAGCCTTTCCCAGGGTATTACCTAGCACTCAGTCACATCGGCTAAAGAGAAATGAGAAATCCGAGACAAAACGGATAAGAGAAAGAGAATGATTCAGGAGGAACAAAAATATAAGGAAAAGATAGAGGTCCTAGGATGGCTCACTGCAGAGAAGAAAGTCTACGAGGTTTAGGAATGGTCTGAAAGCCCACATGAAAGGGCCTCATGAAAGGAAGAATCAGAGATATCTCCTACTATTATTTTTATCAACAGCCTCCCGTCTATCTTCAGGAATTTTTTTATAGATTTATACATATTAAGGATAAATCTATGCCACTATCCTATTGTTCCCATGTTTCCTAGGGTGTTTCAAGGTACACCCTTCCCCAGGGCTCTATCTCTGCCACCACACTCCAAGCACATATCCAGTCCCAGGCAGCTGTGTGGCCTTGAACATATTGATCTCATTTTCCTCCTCTGTAAAATGAGAATGTTGGAGTATATTTTGATATTCAACTTATATTTATTTAGTACTTCCTATGTATCATGCTAAATGTGGTTTTATATGTCATCTTCCATCCTAAAACATGATGTGGTAAATGCTATTTCCATTATACGGGTGAGGAAATACAGGCTGCAAAACTTTCCCAAAGCTCCCAAAGTCATCCAGCAAGCAAGTAGCAGAATCGAAGTCTTCTTAGCCTTGCCAAAAAAGAAAGAAAACAAATAAATAAATAAAAGTGGAACAATAACAACAACCAAAAGAGAGAGGGAAAGAGAATCTGTAAGTGCTACAATAGGAAGAAGCCTAAATCTAACTTATTCCACTTGGAATTAAGAACAATTTGTAATATTTAGCAGTAAGGATTGTAATATGCATAAAATTTAATAGATTCAGGAGATGTAATAAGAACAGCCTTTCTTATAAGTGATCATTTTCTATGAATCAGGAATTTTGCCTCTGGGCAGTTTTTCCCCACAACTAATAATTGAAAATTGAAAGTTAGCAAATAATTCCTTTACAGGAAACATTGCTCTTTTGTTCAATTGTTTATTCAACACAAGCATCTATTGCTTCACATATTTGTGCCAGGCATGCAATTTAGAGCCAGACAGTCTGGTATCTGAGCTTTTAAGGCCAAGAATTAAATGCTTATGCCTGGTATTTTCTAATTAAGTAAACCATTTTTATGCAATAATTGTAGGATCTCAGAATACAGTGCATTTGGTGACAAGCTAACTGGACTCAGAAGTTGCTGTAGGATGTCCACAAGACTAGGGTCTTAGAGGAGATGGTTCCCAAGTCTAACTCGTTCACTCTCCTGAGGCTGGGCACCACATACAGTGCCTGGCCCGCAGGCAGACAGTTGGTTCTTCCCACTTGCTATGCATTTGAATCTCTTGGGGAACTCTTTTAAAATAGAGGTGCCAAGCCACCGTCTCCTCCCCAGAAGACACTCACCCAGTTGGTGGGGATGAGAGGGAGTTATCTGTATTTCTCCACAAGTGATTCTTGTACATAACCAGTGATAAGAACCATTCAGTGTGAACTCTATGCATATTTTTTAATGTATAAAAAAATGAACAAATATTATTAAAGTAAATGGTTACTGTAATTTTTAAAACCATTTGACACACTGCTAGGTACAAATTCTAAAGGCAAGAAAGGGCTAGGAAGAAATGTTAGATTAGCACTGTGTGCAGGGACAACAACACATATTATAATAGGGTAAAAACCTTACTAGAAGAGGGAAGGAACATCAATTCTTTTAGGGTGAAAATTAGGACCCTTGTTAATCCTTTTTAACACTAAAACATTTCTTAGACCCTTAAAAGATAGTATGTATACTTTTACTATCTTCTTACTAAGAAAATACATAAAAATGCCCTCTATGAATTTGATAATGCCCTTAATTTGAATTTTATTACTCTTCAGTATCTATTTACATTTTAAAATACTAATCCATCCACTCTTAACAAAACAGGCCTAGATGGAAAATATCTCAAAATTATAAAAGCCACATACTACAAATCCATAACCAACATCATACTGAATGGGGAAAAGTTGAAAGCATTCTCACTTACAGCTGGAACAAGACAAAGGTGCCCACTGCCACCACTTCTGTTCAACATAGTGTTGGAAGTTCTAGCCGGAGCAATCATGCAACAGAAGGAAATCAAGGATATTCAAATGGGGAAAGAGGAGGTCAAACTATCACTCTTTGCTGATGATATGATCTCATATCTAGAAAGCTCCAAAGATTCCGCCAAGAGACTCCTAGAATTAATAAATGAAGTCAGCAAAATCTCAGGTTACAAAATCAATGTACACAAAGCAGTAGCATTCCTATACACCAACAACAGTCAAGCTGAGAATCAAATCAAAGACTCAATACCTTTCACAATAGCTACAAAGAAAATTAAATACCTAGGAATATATTTAACCAAGGAGGTAAAAGATCTCTACAAAAAGAACTACTAATCACTGAGGAAAGAAATTGCAGATGATATAAACAAA
>CAUYSK010119989.1:0-40334 GCA_963575035.1 Avahi laniger
ATTTATGCATGTGTACCTCAGCTTGAAGATTAGGTGAAATTTAAAAGGTAGTCATTCACTTCACTCTGGTTTTAGAGCATAGGAATTGTGCCCATAGGTTAGGATAAGGAATTAAAGACTCCAAGAAATACCCCAAACATTAATTATAAACGGAAGACTATACTATTGAAGAGCTTAACATGGAAAAATATTTTAAGTTATAAACTTAAATGAAAAAGTAGAATACAAAACCATATACAATATGACCTCAACTATGTAAAAACCAATCAAAATATGCTCTAAAAAAAGCTGAAGGAAAATAGTTCAAAATGTTAATAGTGGTTATATTTAAGTAGTGTATCTACAGTGATCTTGTTTCTTCCTTTTACTTTTTGTGTCTTTTTCAAATTGTTCTCTCCTGGGCAGCTTTTTTAAAAAAAGACTATTAATTATAAAAGAGTTAATGAATTTAAGTCCAACCTATTAAGGAAGGATCTACACATTTATAAAACTATAAAAAAAATTCCAGGTTACGCCATGAATCCACTGTTAGGAGTAACTCAGCAGAGATTGAAGGGCTTCAGCCAGGTGAAAGACGTCACCAGATCCTGCCTGATGAAAAATTCTGAACCAACTGGAAATGTCACAGATTTACGAAAAGGAACAGAAATACCCACGCTTGACAAAAACTTATTTATAGTATAGTTGCTCATTCATACTATAATTAAACGTGACGATTTTCTCCTATTTTCTGGGCAGATGTCAAGTTACAAAAATGCTTTTATCACAATAACTGTGGAAAACCAATCCTAGTTTAGAAACAGAAATAAAACAGAATTGCGACAATAGTAGAATGAGAATAGCACTCAATTTAGAAAATTATAAAAAGCACTTTCTATAAAAATGATTCCCTTTAAGACATGTATTTACTGTACACACTTTGAAGCCCCCTCCCCCCACAACAACAAAAAAAGGCAAAACCTCCACGCACTTTCTATTTCTAACAAAGCATCCACTGGTTTGTTCATCTAACAAACACTAACTGAAGGCTCATAATGTGCTAGGCACTGGGGTCTCAAAGAGGAGAAAGACTTGTCCCTGCCTCAAGACTCAGTCTTCCCAAAGGAGAAGGCAGACACATCACCAACCACAACAGGTCAATTAAAAGCAGATACTACTGCTTTCTTACAATTAAAGGCTATGCTGCAATTCTTACTGAATGACTTATACAAACATCCTTACACAGAAAATTTCCTGACTTACTAGGAGGCAAAAATGCAACTACTTTCTCCTGATAAATACTTTCTAGAAAGGGCAGGCATTAAGTAACACTTCTGTGATGTTTGCCCCTAAATATCACAATGCCTAGTGAAGTCAGTTAACTTTCTTTTTAAGCAATGGAGCATATTTTACTCCAAGAATGAGACACTTTGAAACAGAGAGTAAGTGACCGGTCCTATATCCAGTTCAAGACTCGTCAGTACCATCAAAAGTTGAGACGTAGGAGTGCAAGTTTCAATTAAAATCTTCCATTTCCTCTCCCATCCGTTGATTTTCAATGTGCTCCTGTGTCAGCCGCTCCAGGTCTTTCCGCACATTTGGGTGGTCTTCCAGATCTTCATAGAGTGATCTGACGATGTCCAGTCTCCTATAATTCTCAGGCTTGACTAGGCTTCGGACAACCTGGAGGCATCGCTCTTTCAGCGTATACACTGTAAGGGCAGAAAATCAAACATCCGGGGGCAGACTCACATCTTGGGACAAGGGCTGAGCAAGAGGTTTTACCATTCATGGAAATTACCTTTACTACATATGGATCTCACTTCTGTGGGAAAGAAAAGTACATGCATGTGTTGTGGCAGTGTATTATGCTGACGGCCCCCAATGGATGCCTTGGAGAATTCATATCCTTGCGAAGTAACTTCCTCTTGAAATGGGCTGGGCCTAGGATTTGCTTTAACTAACTGAATGTAGATGAAGTGACACTGGCAATTCTGGGCCTAATCCTTGAGAAGGCCTGGCAACTTCTGCTTTTACACTCTTGGGAGCCCTGAGCTACCCTGCTGGAGAGACTACACAAAAAGGGACAGGCCCAGACCCCAGCGAACCTGCCAGCAGAAGGCAGCCACACCAGTGACCACCAGTCAGCAAAATAATCACGTAGTTGAGTGCAGCCTAGACTGCAGAATTATGTACAAATGGTTGCTGTTAACTTTGGGGTGACTGTCACACGATAATAGATAACCAAAATAGTGTGTAATTGGTTTTTTTTTTTTTTGAGGTAAAGTCTCGCTCTGCTGCCTGGGCTAGAGTGCCGTGGTGTCAGCCTAGCTCACAGCAACCTCAAACTCCTGAGCTCAAGCAATCCTCCTGCCTCAGCCTCCCAAGTAGCTGGGACTACAGGCATGCACCACCATGCCCGGCTAATTTTTTTTTATATATATATTTTTAGTTGTCCAGCTAATTTCTATTTTTTTTAGTAGAGACAGGGTTTCACTCTTGCTCAGGCTGGTCTTGAACTCCTGAGCTCAAACAATCCGCCCACCTCAGCCTCCCAGAGTGCTAGAATTACAGGCGTGAGCCACCACAGCCGGTTTGTAATTGGGTTTTCAGGCAACAAAATTCTTATTTTAAACTCACTGGGAATTTACTCAAGGGTATTCTATAAGGCAAAGTTTCCCAAATCCAACTTATCAATACTCTATTTTGTATACTCACTTCCTTAAAATAGTGTCTATATATACATATTAGTTTGAACCCTATGAAGCCACAGGTATTTGGTTTTCTCCCCAACAAAAACATCAGTTTCTTAGGGTTCAACTTAATACAATAATTTGAGCTTTAAACAAATAGTGAACTATGATGCTAATGTTCAATTTGGCGATTTTTACTTTTTAAACTCTGATTGGCACTGTGAACTTGACTGGATTAAATTAAAAATTTAACATTAGAAGTCAACAACAAATAAGCCATATCATCTCATGCTGTATATCTTGCTCTCCTGACTCCAGGGCACGATTCTGCTCTAAGTCCAGAGAATCAAAAGGCATTTGTATTTCTACAATTATACAGAATTAATCTATGGTGTGATACTTTAATTTAGCCCTTCTCTTCAGAGCCCAAAGTGGTTTTGAGACACCCCAACACCTTTGTTCAATACAGAACATAGAGATAAATTGCTTCCACTTTACTTGTGGTGGAGAATAGGGCACAGAAAGGTTGGATACCTTGCCCAGCAGGCAAACATTGGTGAGAACTGGGCTCCTGCAAGTGTCCTATCCTCTAATTTTCACAACAAATAGCCTTATCTTTTTAAAAAGTAAGATTGAACATCAGTACCTGGTAGTGTGATGTTAGCAAAAATAGGCTGTCCATCAACATTAAGAGATGGCACAAATAATTCGGTTTGGTTAACCAGAAGCCCATCGTATGTCCCTGCATCTCTGAAGAGCCAAAGGTGACCTGTTAAGACAAGCAGAGGCTGTTAAGGAGTCATACTGATCTGAGTCAGGGCACCTATTTTCTGCTTCCCTCTCACTCTGCTTAAATATCGTACAAAGCCCTCAGGTAACATCATCTCATTCAGTCCTCACGAGAGAAAAACAGGTCTGAAGAAGGCGAGTGACTTGCTCCAGGCAACAGAGACACTAAGCAAAAGAGCAGGCACTTGAGGCTCTAAGCCCTGCGTCCTTTCTGCTGCGGTGGAAAAGGAAAGCCTAGGTAAAGTACGTGACTGCGAATCACACCAAGCACTGCAAACTTTAAGGAACGAGGCCACTGACTCCTTGAAGTTGTGCTTCTCAAAAACCAGAAGGTACAAAAACAGCATGTCGAAAGAAGCCAGACAGAAAAGGGCACATTATGTATGAACAGGCAAAACCAACCTACAGTGTGAAAATTCAGAAGAGTGGCTGGCTCTGGGAGGGAGAGGGCTGAGGGAGAAGGAGCAGGAGGGGACTTCCTGGGGTGATGGACAGTTCTAATCTACAACTTGATCTAGGTCTTGCTATAATTGCCAAAACTCATCAAACCCTAAGATCTGTGTAAATTATTCCTAAATTTTAAAAACAAATACATCACATACAAAATAGTGGGGGAAGGGGGCAAACCCCCAGGCCTAAGATTTTGTTTAAGGAGGAAGTTGTCTCAGAATAAATATAGCACTTGTTCCTGGAGCATAAATTTACCTGAAGATTTGGTAGGAAAATTTAAGAAATGCAAACTGGTAATTTTTTAATTATGGTAAAATATATATAAAATTTTAACCATTTTTTTTAATACAGTTTATTGCATGAAGGAGTTACACTAGTTCAAGTTAAAAGCAAACCCCAAATGTTACATTATACAAGCTGTGAAGTTTTTAAACTTGTGACAAGGGACAGAGAGGAAATTCTACTCATTGCAAGGAAATCCTCACTTAAGCTTTGGTGAGCCACAAGCACTTAAAACCCATGAACCTTCAGTTGATCGTCCTTACTTAGCCAGTCCAATCTCTACAAGGAACTGGCCTACGTTCTTGTGCTGGTCACCCCGTCACTGAATTACTTCTCCATATTTTGTATGCTCAATTACAGTATCATTGCGGGCAAATTTCTTCTTAAACACCTTCACTAATTTCTTTTCATCGTAATCATCAGCGATCTCTCAGACAGTAGTAAGGGTCTTTCTGCCGTTTCCCTGTTGAATTCTTATATGGATATAATCCTCAGTGGCAGCTGGAAGGTCATCACCCTGATTTGCATCAGCAAAGGTGTCGAAAGAGTGGAGGTTCTGGATGGTGGGCACAGCACACGATTCCTTTTCCTGGGTGGAAACGGCCCGCAGAAGGCAGTGCCTGTGGGCAGTGGGGACGGAGCATCCGCGGAGAAGGACTCAAGGGGGAGGCTGCTGAGTCCTCGGCAGTGGCTCAGTGACTGGACTATTTTTTTTTTTTTTTTTTGAGACAGAGTCTCACTTTGTTGCCCTGGCTAGAGTGAGTGCCGTGGCGTCAGCCTAGCTCACAGCAACCTCAGACTCCTGGACTCAAGCGATCCTACTGCCTCAGCCTCCTGAGTAGCTGGGACTACAGGCATGCGCCACCATGCCCGGCTAATTTTTTCTATATATTTTAGCTGTCCAATTAATTTCTTTCTATTTTTGGTAGAGACGGGGTCTCGCTCTTGCTCAGGCTGGTCTCGAACTCCTGAGCTCAAACTATCTGCCTGCCTCGGCCTCCCAGAGTGCTAGGATTACAGGCGTGAGCCACCACGCCCGGCCTTGTTTGTTTATTTTTGAGACAGCATCTCATTCTGTTGCCCAGGCTAGAATGCCCTGGCATCAGTCTAACTCACAACAACCTCAAACTCCTGGGCTCAAGGGTTCTTCCTTCCTCAGCTTCCCAAGTAGCTGGGACTACAGGCGCAAGCCACAATGCCTGGCTAATTTTTTATTTCTATTTTTAGTTGCCTGACTCATTTTTTTCTATTTTCAATAGAGACGGGGTCTCACTCTTGCTCAGGCTGGTCTCGAACTCCTGAGCTCAAGCAATCCACCTGCCTCAGCATCCCAGAGTACTAGGATTATAGGTGTGAGCCACTGTGCCAGGCCAAGACCCTGTCTTAAAAAAAAAAAAAAAGTAAGGAAGGAATGTTCTGTTTTAGACCATCCTTGCAGCTCTTGTTTCTCCAGTGGTTTCAAAAAGACTAAATTTTAACTGGATTCCCTGACCTCCATTAATAGGCTCTTAAAAATTTTCAACCATCTCCAGCTTATAAAATGTATTAATAGTGTTTATTTCATTTATTTATTTTGAGACAGGGTCTCGCTCTGTTGCCCAGGCTAGAGTGCAGTGGCATCATAAAAGCTCACTGCAACCTCTAACTCTCAGGATCAAATGATCCTCCTGCCTCAGCCTCCCCAAAATGTAGAGTTTAAATGGTCCACAGAGTACTTACACATTTTGCTTGGCTGACAGATTTGCTTCACATCTGTCCTGCCTGTTTCACTTGTGTTAGCTGCTTGGCTCCCAAAAGGTACAGGAGTGTTTTACTCTGGCACGGATTTTGGGCTGTCAAAGAATTCCTAAACAATTGTGTTTCTGGGTTCATCTGATAATCTGTCACTACTGTTTTATAACAGCTAGTTTCAGGGTTTTAACTGGTGCCAGAAACACAGGTTTGGTTTTTCTGTCTTTTTTGTTAGATTTTGCTATGAACCCTTTCTGACTATTGTAAAAATGTAATTCTGTTGCAAAGGGCAAAGACTTTCAGGATTTCCTGAGGACTGAGACAAGCTTTTTTTTTTTTTTTTTTTTTAAGAGACACTCTGGATCTTGCTGAGGGTCTTGCTCTGTTGCGCAGGCTGGAGTGCGGGGGCACGATCTTAGGTCTCTGCAGCCTCGAACTCCTGGGCTCAAGGTATTGTCCCTCAGCCTCCTGAATAGCTGGGACTACAAGCATGTGCTACCATGCCTGGCTATTTTCTTATTTTTTATTTTTTTATACTTTTTTTTAAGAGACAAGGTCTCACAATGTTGCCCTTGCTGGTCTTGAATTTCTGGCCTCAGCCTCCTTGAGTAGCCATGGTTACCTGTGCCAGCCACTGTACCTGGAAAATTCTTTAAGAGATGAGTGAATAGCTATTCCAATTGTTTAAAAAGGACATTTGGCCAGGAGCAGTGGCTCACGCCTGTAATCCTAGCACTCTGGGAGGCCGAGGCATGCTCAGGAGTTCGAGACCAGCCTGAACAAGAGCAAGACCTCATCTCAACTAAAAATAGAAAGAAATTAGCCGGACAACTAAAAATAGAAAAAATTAGCTGGGCATCCTGGCTAGAGCCTGTAGTCCCAGCTATTCGGGAGGCTGAGGCAGGAGGATCACTTGAAGTTAGGAGTTCAAGACCAGCCTGAGCAAGAGCGAGACCCTGTCTCTACCAAAAATAGAAAGAAATTAGCTGGTGGTGCACGCCTGTAGTCCCTGCTACTCAGGAGGCTGAGGCAGGAGGATCGCTTAAGCCCAGGAGTTTGAGGTTGCTGTGAGCTAGGCTGACACCACAGCAATATTGGCTGGGTGACTGAGTGAGAATCTGCCTCAAAAAAAAAAAAAAATTTATTTTGAAAAGTTTATGATAACCCCATTAGTGACTATTCCCTTTTTGAATATTGTGGCTGTGTTTATGAAGGCTTGTAAGTTTACTTTTTCAAAGGTCTGATGGAAAGGGCTGTTGTTTTGTGGTTAGAACAAGAGTAGTGAGGACTTTTAAAGTGGAGGGTGTGTGCCAACCTGACTAGTTGGTGAAGTGAGCTCAGATTCTACCTAGAGACAAATCTAAATGTAGATGGACTAGTTGCAATACTGAGAAGGAAACCTTGCGTGTATGGAAAGGGCGAAAACATTTCCTGCTAGGAAGTTTTAGGTTCCTTTCAGGTTAACTGTTTTACAGTTTTATAGGCCAACTAGCTGGAGAGTTGGTTTGAACTATTCACTTATCCATTGGATGTTGAACATGAATTTACATTTTCCCAAGAATTCCGATCTCATGGAGTATCATCACTGTCAGATGTAAGATGCAGGTATCTGGTCAGACTCATTCAGCAGCGCAGGACTTTCTTTCCCTGCTGGTTTGCCCAGCCTGGGTGCATTAGATGGATTTTGCTACCATTGAACTCCTTTCCCTTAGTGTAACAGTGAAAGGAACACTTCTCAGCAAACTTGGAAAACCATCTAGTTCAGCTTCCCAGCTAAATGGACCTTGAGATGAGAAGTGAACACTCTCCCGTTGTCTGATCAGATTATACATTTGGCTTCTAGAAGTGACATTTACTTGCCAAGTAAAATACATATTTTTAAATGTTAATTAGCTGGCTGGACTGATGGCACCATTGGGGGAGTTCCTAAAAGGGGCAGAGGCTTGCTAGTTTGATTAGTGGGCTTTTGATGAGCTGTGGTGAGAAGCTGAAGCTTTTTTACTCCCAAATGATGGATAACAACATTCACTTCAAGACAGCTTGATAATCCTCATTTTAAAGAGCCTACTATGTGCCAGGTGCTTGTGTTAATGTCTAGCCCTCAACAACTCTGATACGTAAACTTGTCACATTTTGCCTTTGATTATGAAATCTGGGCATGTCTCACAGAACCAAGCTGCCTCTGCTTACGCTGATGTCCCATTGCAGGACAACCAGCGTTGTCCATGGCTGGCCAGTTTCACTTTTTCCAGCCCCTTGTGAGGTGATCACTGTGAAGTAAAACAGGTGGCTTCCTTCGGTAAGAGTGTTGGACGGTACCTGTTCCAAGTCAGGGTCAATATTTGACCTTTTGTCACTTTCTGACCCATTAGAGGGGGCTCCTTCTAGTGTGTTTCTGGCACAAGGTGCTGGTATGCCAGCACAGGATGCCGGCAAGTGGCTGGAATGGCCCACCGTAGACTAGGCAGTAAAGAACCAGGATCCTCCAGACAGGCACGACGTTGCCAGCACACCCCATGCGGGCTAGTCATCACTTTCCCGAGACAGTGGCTACTTCACAAGGTGTAAATGTTTTCTCTCCTAGCCCGCCTGTAATCCTAGCTCTCTGGGAGGCCGAGGCGGGCGGATCGTTTGAGCTCAGGAGTTCGAGACCAGCCTGAGCAAGAGCCAGACCCTGTCTCTACCAAAAATAGAAAGAAATTAATTGGACAGCTAAAAATATATAGAAAAAAAAAATTAGCCGGGCATGGTGGCGCATGCCTGTAGTCCCAGGTACTCGGAAGGCTGAGGCAGGAGGATGGCTTGAGCCCAGGAGTTTGAGGTTGCTGTGAGCTAGGCTGACGCCACGGCACTCTAGCCCGGGCAACACAGTGAGACTCTGGATCAAAAAAATAAAAATAAAAAAATGTTTTCTCTCCTGTTTAGATGGGTTTTTTAGCGCCAAGTTGGAACAATCGCTCTGGCTGAACCAGCAAGCTCAGTCTAGTTAAGTGATGGGCCTGAGAGACGTTTAGTTCATTCGTCCATAATTTGTAATTTACCATAATTTGGGTGAGGTTTTATTTTTCCCTGAGGTATACGTTCTTGGGAATAATAGCTAGGTAGGGCCAACCACTCCGAGGGGACGACAGTTTGGGGTTAGCCCATTTTACACCCACGACATCTGAGACGAAGAGAGACTTGAAGGACTTGGTCGAGGCGCAGGTCGTGGCGGGGCCCAGGGTTAGCGGGTCAGCCCCAGCCAGAGTGGACCCACGACACAGGCTGCGCCCCGACGCCGGCAGGGGGCGCTGTCCCCACCCGGGCCGGCCCCTCTGAGCGCGCGGCTGACCCGGGCCCAGGCTGACCGCCCTGCGCTCCCGTCCCGGGGCAGAGTCCAGTGCCACGCCGAGCGGGAACTGCGGCCGCAGAAGACGGAGTCCTGAGCCCAGAATCCCGCGGAATTTCGGATCCGGGAGAGGTGCTGGGGCCTCGGACCCCAGGAGCGGGCTCTGCGGCGTTACCCGGCGCGGCCGAGAGGCGGCGCTGGTCCCAGGTCCGCAGAGGGCCCGCGGGTCTCGGGAGGGGGCGCCCGATCCTTCGTCTCCAGCGCCGCTTCCCGGGAAGTTTCAAGTTTGAAAGTCCTGGCGGAGGGGCCGCGGCTTCCGGAACCCGAGCGGCCGCAGCGGCGCCATGGAGGAGGGGGCGCCGCGGCAGGTGAACGGGGCCGGGGCGGGAAGCCTCGTTTGCCGCGTCCCCAGCCTCTTCCCCGCCCTGGCCCCGCGACAGCTTCGCAGGGCAGCCCGGAGCGCGGGTTAGGTCGGTCATGGGCCCTGGAACCGACTCCAGGTCAGCCTGGAGCCTCGAGTCAGACCAGCCCGTAGCACATCTGACTCGGCAGGGTGGGCCTCAGAGTTTCCTAAAATCGGTTCTTCCAAGTGGGACTCTAAGGCCGACGGGAATTAGCGGGAAAGGAAAGGAGGCCGGGGGAGAGGGACGCGTGTGCGCACCCGGGGGGCTCCTTCCCAGAGCACATGAGGCGCGGGGGGAGGGGCCTAGCCCCACGTTGGGCGGGAACCTTAGGGTACAGAGTGTTCCAGAATTCCCAGGGGGCCAGGGTTCCTGCCCAGAGCTGGCAGTAGGTGCAAGCGGGCCCAAAGGGCCAAGGCTGTGTGTGTCCATCTGTCTGTTACTGTGGAGGGAGAGGTGGTGTCCTGTCCCAGAGCAACTGGGGGTGGGCGGGGACATTTGTATACAAGATAGGATCCCAGCGGGGAGCAGAGAGGAGGAGGTGTGTGTGGTCAGGATTCCAGCCCAGAGTAGACGGGACACACACAGGGCTATGTTGGGGGTGAGGTGTGGTAGGCAGAGACTCCTGGAGTGCTCCCACCCCAGTCGCTTAGGGAGCCTGCAGGCTGGGTCTACCCCCTCCCATACCCTTCCTCCGGAGGTGCCTCCGCCTGTTCCAGCCGTGGCTTGTACACATTTTCCAATTTCCTGCAAGCCTCCGCCCTGCAGCGGGTGGCTGGGTGACTCAGGACCCTGGTGGCCAGGCCTCCAGCTCCATGGGATCTTTGTCTGCTCCGGCCTTTGGCTCTGGCCCTCTTGCCTAGGGCGGTCAAAGGATTTCCTGAGCCTCGCCCTTGCCCTCTGACAGCCCAGCCAGCGGACCCAGCCTACGCTTGGGGTGGGGGGTCACTGAGGCTGGGGTCGCCACCCCTTCCACTAGGCTCAGGAGATGGAACGCAGAGAGGTAAGGTGGGGTCCCTGCAAGAGTCTGTGTTGGGAGGGGCATCATGGGTCACCCCGGCCTGTGGTCACCTTTGGCACTAGCTGGTTTGAAATGTCGGCCTCTGGAAAGAAGGTTTTCCTCTTCCTGGCTCCAGCCTGGGGTGAGGCAGTGAGAGACTTCTACCTACCCCCAGGAGCCAAGCTGGGAGTGGGCACCCGGTCCCTCTCTGTGCCTCTGCTTTGCCACCTGTGGCATTGGGATGTAGGGAACAAGCCCTGGCCTGACAGGCCACTGGCTACCTTCTCCAGGTGATTTTGGGTGAATCCCTTTTCAGCACTGAGCTTTCTCTGGCTCCCAGATTTACTCTGGCTCCCAGACTTACAGCAGCCTGGTTCTCCATGGCTGGCAGGGAGAGGCTGGTATCCATCCCCCCCCAGCCCCAAGATGGTGGCCTCTCTCTGTCTCGACTGTGGACAAGTTACTTCACCTCTCTGGGTCTCAGTTTCCTCATCTCTATAACGGGCATAATAACTGTTCCTACCTGGTCGAGTTGCTAAGAGGAGTGAGGAGGTAATATATGCCACACTTTTAGAACAGAACCTGGCACCCAGTGAGCATTGCATAAACATTAGCAGTTTCCCCTTCCCCTTCTCTGGACGGCAGACGACAGGAGCATGGGCTATGTGAGTGGTGTTGGGCTTTCCGTCTGGCTCTAAGAGCTAGCCCTGTGTGCGTTGGTCCTGGGTGCAGTCCCTCCACCCTCTCCATCTGCAGGGAGCAGGGGCTGCTGTGGGGCTGTATCCCATGCCTCCTCTCTGCCCTTCTGCAGCCTGGGCCGGGCCAGCGGCCTTCAGAGGACGAGAAAGAGGCGATCCGTCGGGCCATCCAGAAGGAGCTGAAAATCAAGGAAGGCATGGAGAACCTGCGGCGGGTGGCCACGGACCGCCGCCACCTGGGCCACGTGCAGCAGCTGCTGCGCTCCTCCAACCGCCGCCTGGAGCAGCTGCATGGCGAACTGCGAGAGCTGCATGCCCGCATCCTGCTGCCTGGCCCCGGGCCTGGCCAGGCTGGTGAGTGAGGAGCTGAGGCTCCTCAGGACAGGAGGCCCTGTGCCGAGACTGTCTTGCCTCCCCAAGCCTCTTCCCAGAGCCCCTGCCGATAGCCCAGGAGGGGAGGGAGGGGACAGCCAGGCCACGGGGGTCTGGGCTGTAGGCCATGGGAACACTCCCTGTGACAGAACCGGTGGGCTTGGGCCCCCGGCCGCGGGCTGAGCAGCCAAGGGCACGGCACCTGGAGGTGCTACGGAGGCAGCTGCAGGTGGAGCTGAAGGTGAAGCAGGGGGCCGAGAACATGACCCACACGTGTGCCAGTGGCACCCCCAAGGTGAGGCCCCCAGCCTGATAGGGGAGGCACAGTCCCAGCCCCACCTCTGGTGAGACCTGCTGTCAGATATTGGGGGAGGGGCAGCTTTGCCCCGATCCTGACAGGCAGGTGCAGCCCAGCCGTTGACCCTGCAGGTCAATCTGCTGGGGGAAATGCCACCCCAAACCCCAGCCGGGTGGGAAGGTGTGGCCCTGAGCCCGAGACTAAGAGAGAAGGCCCTGCACCGGTCCAGCGGGATCCCAGTGCGGTCCCCAGTCCCACCTCCCAGTATGATGTGGGGAGCCCCAGTCCGTGTCTGGCAGGAAGGCTTGGCCCCAGCCCCGATCGGATCGGGGAGGCTTAGGCCCAGCTCTTGTCGCTCTGATGGAGAAGGCTCTGCCCTGCGGCTGGCCTGGCCAGGGAAGCTTGACTCCAGTGTCTGGCCTACTGAGGGAGGCTCGGCTCCAGTCCCTGGTCTGGTGGGGGTGCCCCGGCTGAGAACTGGTCTGATGGGGCGTACGGCATGGCCCCGCAGGAGAAGAAGCTCCTGGCAGCCGCCCAGCAGATGCTGCGGGACAGCCAGCTGAAGGTAGCCCTGCTGCGGATGAAGATCAGCAGCCTGGAGGCCAGTGGGTCCCCTGAGCCAGGTGAGGCCTTGAAAAGGCCGCAGGGCCGGGCAGGGCAGGGCAGGGCCGGGCAGGGCTGAGGGATGTCCTCCTCCCCCAGGCCCTGAGCTGCTGGCGGAGGAGCTGCAGCACCGACTGCGCGTGGAGGCTGCCGTGGCCGAGGGCGCCAAGAACGTGGTGAAGCTGCTTGGTAGCCGAAGAACACGGGACCGCAAGGCGCTGGCCGAGGTCAGGCCCCAGCCCCTCCCTGCTGCCCTCTCCGAGGGTCTGCCTATTCCCATACCACCCTCTGCAGTGGCAGGAGGCACCTTCCGTGCAGACGTCATGTGGGTGGTGATTGCCGCCCCACGTATCCCATAGGCCTGCCCCTGCCTGTGTCCCCTTTGCAGGCCCAGGCCCAGCTCCAAGAGTCCTCCCAGAAACTGGACCTCCTTCGGCTGGCCCTGGAGCAGCTGCTGGAGGGCCTGCCACCTGCTCACCCTCTGCGCAGCAGAGTGGCCCGGGAGCTGCGGACTGTGGTGCCTGGGAGCCCCCCACCCTCAGGGACACTTGTGAAGCCCACTGCCCTGACAGGTAGCCGGGAGTCCCTCCCACTTCAGAGGTCTCCTTCCCTTTGGAGGAAGACCCAGAAGCACAGTGGGGAAGCACTTCAGGGAGGAGTTCTAATCCTAGCATCACCACCCACTAGCTGTGTGACCTTGGGCAACTGACATCCCCTCTCTGAACCTCAGTCTATCCATCTGTAAAATGGGGATGATTATATTCATAACACTTCCCTCAGGGTTGCTGTGAAAGTGCAGTGACTTGCTGCACGTAAAGTGCTAAGTGCAGTGCCTGGCAGAGTCTGCACTGGGACAATGTAGCTATCATATAAATAAATAACTGTAATAATGCTTTAAGCACTGGTGTGAGGGAGCCCACAGACCTGGAGGCCTTGGTACCCAGTCCTTGGCAGCTCGGACTGTTAGAAAGTTCTTTCTTATCTTGAACTGAGATGTGTCTCCTTGTAACAATCAACAAATAACCTGAAAGCTTGGGCTTCGCAGCCCTGAGCTTCCCGCCTGAGATACAGTGTGAGCCAGGAGGGCCAGCGGCTGCCTGCGCAGAGCGCGGGTGCGCAGCAGACGGGCCCCTTCCACCGGCAGCAGAGCTGAGAAGAGGAAGTGCAGGGGCTGGATGGGGCCCCCTCGCCTGGCCTTGGGGAATCAAGGAATGCTTCCTGGAGGAAGTCGTGTTTGATCTTGGCCTTGAAGAACCTATAGGAATACTTAAGTGGCCAAGTTGGGGAAGGCAGAGGGAACAGCTTGTTAAAAGACTGGAATCCAACTACTCGCGGCCCCCCATCCTAGCTCCTGGCTAAACACCCTGGTTCCTTCGGTCTTCTTTCCAAGGTCTTCCCACTCTGAACACCTGCCTTTGTTTATAAGGGCTCTCTGAGTGTAACCCCCAGGCCTGGACTCCTTAAACAGTGCTCTTGGGCCCACTGCGTATCCTCAAAAGCTGCTAGATTCCCACTGCTTCCTCTACCCTTTGAGAGACAGAACTCTAGTGACCCTAAAAATGAACTTACCCGGTTAGCAAAGCGTGTTTCACACCTTTGGGGGAGGTGGGGCCGAGTTGGGACTTACCTCCCCTGCTCAGGTGGAGAAGCTGAGGCCAGGGGCAGGTGGGACAGCACAGGAGGTCAGGCTTCCTGCTTCTTGCCCCAAGCTCTTGTCCCTGCCACGGTGCCCTCTGGGCCCTGAGCAGCATCCCGCCACGTGCTGTGGCTCCGCGCAGCCTGGCTGAGGTCTGGGTTGTGCTCCACACCTGTGTCCCTGCTGCCCCCACATGTGGAGGGGAGAGCCAGTTGTTCTGCCCGAGGATGGCAGGTGGCTACTACAGCCTGATGTAGGTAGGGTCTGGATTCAGCCACCTCCTGGTGAGAGTGGCATTCCTAGGATGTCAGGGCACATTGGCGGTGGCAGAGGGAAGACGGCATCTGACAATGCCCCCGCTCAGGGACACTGCAGGTCCGCCTCCTGGGCTGTGAGCAGCTGCTGACAGCTGTGCCGGGACGTTCTCCGGTGGCTGCGCTGGCTGGAAGCCCCTCCGAGGGCTGGCTTCGGACCAGGGCAAGGCAACAGCGCGGTGGAGGCGAGCTGGCCCGTGAGTGGGGAAGGAGCTATGCGGGGATGCAGGGGACTCCTGCCCTAGGCCTGCCCTGACCCCCAGCTCTGGCCCTGCAGGCGAGGTGCTGGCTGTGCTGAAGGTGGACAGCCGCACCGTGGGCCAGACAGGCTGGGGGCAGGTTGCCGAGCAGTCCTGGGACCAGACCTTTGTCATCCCACTGGAGCGAGTAAGGCCGGCCTTTGCATGGTTGGGGTGACCTTGGGATGGGGTGGAGGTGCCCAGGTCAGGGCTCGTGCCACACCCCAGCCTGAGCCTGGCCCCTCTGTGTAGGCCCGCGAGCTGGAGATCGGGGTACGTTGGCGGGACTGGCGGCAGCTGTGTGGCATGGCCTTCCTGAGGCTGGAGGACTTCCTGGACAATGCCTGTCACCAGCTGTCCCTCAGCCTGGTGCCACAGGGGCGGCTCTTCGCCCAGGTGCTCACTACCCCTGCCCTCTGACCTGGCGGGCCCCTGAGTGCACAGGGTGAGGAGGGCCTTCGAGACCCACCGTGTGTAAGGATCGAGACTGTGGACCAGAGAGGGCCGGTCTCCAGCAATAGGACTCCCAGCCACTCTCGCCCCTAAGTGGCCGCATCTAGAGGCCTGCGTCCTTGTCCTAACTGCCTGTCTCACCTGTGACCCTGGACATTTGTCTTGCTTCTCTGGGCCTCAGTTTCTCCACTGGCACCAATGAGGACATTGAAGCCGTTTTTCGGGCTCTTGCATCTGTTGACACTGGAAGCTTGGGCTTAGCTCCTGGGGCAGATGGGGTGGGAGTGGGCCAGCCCTCAACCCTGCCCTCTGCCCCTGCAGGTGACCTTCTGTGATCCTGTCATTGAGAGGCGGCCCCGGCTACAGAGGCAGAAACGCGTTTTCTCTAAACGCAGAGGTGCGGGGGGTGCGGGGCTCTGCGTGTGGGGAGCAGGGCTGGGCCCCCATGGGCCCTGGCCTCAGCTCCCGCCTTGTCCCCAGGCCAGGACTTCCTGAGGGCTTCCCAGATGAACCTCAGCATGGCGGCCTGGGGACGCTTGGTCATGAGCCTGCTGCCCCCCTGCAGCTCCCCAAGCACGATCAGCCCCCCAAAAGGGTGCCCTCAGACCCCGACTCCACCCCGGGGGGCCTCTGATCCTGCCTCCCCCAGGTGAGGAGCCGCCTGGCCCACACTGATGTTTCTCTCTGGTGCTGCCTCTCTCCAGGTTCAGGCTGTGTCTGTCCCTACTGCTCAGCCCCCTACCCTGTCTGTCTGTCTCTGCATGGCTGCGTATCTGTCCCTCCAGCTATTCCATCTGCCTGTGCTGGGCCATGTGTCTGCTTCCCCCCCCACAGTAATTTCCTGCCCAAGAAGAACCCCTTGGCAGAAGAGGTGAAGCCCCCACCCAAGCCCCCGCGCCTCTACCTGCCCCAGGAGCCGACCCCCGAGGAGACCCCGGTGAGGGGTGGGCGAGCCTCATAGGCCCGGGGGCCTTCTGGAAGGGGCTGGCAGGCTGGAGGGGAAGAGGGGAGGCAGCCCGGCCCTGCCCTGAGCCCCTCCGCCCTTGCAGTGCATCAAACGCCTCCACATGGAGCCCAGGACTGGACTCGGGCCATCTCCACCAGCCTCCCCTGCCAGGTACCTCCATCTGGTGCGCATTGTAATTGAGCATCGGCGTCCCCATTTGTGCATGGCTCGGTGGCTCCTTGGGTGTATGCTGGCTGGCTCTCAGGTCCTTACTTGCTGAACCCACGTTATTGAGCTCCAGTTGCATGCCAGGGTGCTCACTGCAGGGCTCTTCCTCAAGTGCCATAGCTGGGGACAGCCTGGAACTGGGCATGGAGGGCTTGGAATGGCTCTGGGTGGAGGCCCAGCCCTTGTCCTGGGGGCTTCCTGTGCCCTTTCTCTTGCAGGAAACCACCCCGACTTCAGGACTTCCGCTGCTTGGCGGTGCTTGGCCGAGGACACTTTGGGAAGGTCGTGGGCTGAGGAGGGTGCGGTGGGGTGGTGGGCCCCTGGCACATTAACCAGAAGGACATTGATCTGTGGGGGTGAGGAAGTAAAGGCCCTTGTGCGGCCCACCTGGAGCCCAACCTCTCCTTGGTCCCCAGGTCCTCCTGGTCCAGTTCAAGGGGACAGGGAAATACTACGCCATCAAAGCACTGAAGAAACAGGAGGTGCTCGGCCGGGACGAGGTAGAGAGGTGTGTAGCAGGGCTGGGGGGCCCAGGCAATGGGACCGTTGGCCCTGGAAGACACCCAGGATGGCTGGCCTGGGCTTTGAGCACCCAGAAGGCAGCTGAAGGCTCCTGGGGCTTTGGAGAGGTGATGCTGTGGGGCCAGGCAGGCCTGCGTCCTCTTTTTGTGCTTGCAGCTGCGTACCCTTGGGCAGGTTCCCTCTTCTCTCTGCACCTCAGTTTGCTGTTCTGTAAAATGGGGGCATTAGTGGTTATACAGGTTCCATGACCCATGTGAGCCCTTGATATTTAGCGGTGTTGGGGGGGGGCAGCGGTGTTGTGGGGGGGGGCAGGGCACAGGTGGGGGAGGGTTTCCTTCCCTCTAAGACCCCAGCCTCCCCTGCAGCCTGTACTGTGAGAAGCGGATCCTGGAGGCTGTGGGCTGCACGGGGCACCCCTTCCTGCTCTCCCTTCTCGCCTGCTTCCAGACCTCCAGCCACGCCTGCTTCGTGACTGAGTTTGTGCCCGGTGGTGACCTCATGATGCAGATCCATGAGGACGTCTTTCCTGAGCCCCAGGCCTGGTGGGTTCCCCTTCCTCCTGCCTACCTCTTCCAGAAAACTTCCCCTGGGTCCCCAGAGCTGCTCCCTTCCTCCTCCTGCCTCCAGGGTGCCCATCAGTAGAGGAGCCGCCAGTCAGAGAGGCCTGGGTTCCCATCTTGGCATCAGCTCTCAGCATTCGTGCCCCTGGGCTTTCATTCATGAAGCTGTGAATCGGGCTTGTAATGACTGTTTCACGGGGTTGTTGCATAGACGAGAGTAGTGTTTATAAATTGCCTGACATGGGGACTGGCAGCTGGAGTTATTTTTTCCCTCCAGTGCAGCCTCTGGAGTTAGACCCAAACTGGCATATCAGCCCTGCCTCTGACTGCGTGACCCTAGGCAGGTCACTTACCTGGAGTCTCAGATCCTCATCTGAAAAATAGGCATAAGGAGCATCAACCGCAGGCTGCTGGGAGGACACAGGACACTTGGCATGGTCCCTGGTGCAACTTAAGGGCCCAATAAGGATAGATAGTGCACAGCAACCTTGGGACAACCTTGAGTCCCCCCAGGCCCAAGCAGGATGTTTGTCCCAGTCTCTCTCCCACATCTGACTTCAGCTGGGACATCCAGGTGTCCCCAGGCCATGCCTTTCCTGGTGCCTGTCCTGGGCCTGAATTCACCCATATACCACCCTTCCAGCTTCTACCTGGCCTGCGTGGTCCTGGGGCTACAGTTCTTACACGACAAGAAGATCATTTACAGGTAGCTTTGGTCCCATGGGTGCCCGGGGGAGGTGAGGCAGGAGGGAGGCGGATGCTGCCCTCCTGGGCTGCTCTGGGGCCAGTTTCTGTTCCCCAGGTCTCATCCCTTCTCAGACACTTTGACATGCCCCCCTTGCACTCAGGGACCTGAAGTTGGATAATCTCCTGCTGGATGCCCAGGGCTTCCTGAAGATCGCAGACTTTGGGCTATGCAAGGAAGGTGGGGGTCACCCGTCAGGATCCATGTCCTCCAGCATTACCTCCCCAGTGTGGGCCGGCAGGGTGGTTGGCAGGTGGCATCTCCCAGGAAATCCCCTCCCGACCCATGGATGCCCTGGTACTCCCCCACCCTCATTCTAGGGAACAGCTGGCCACACTGGCCCCTGCTTCCTAGCCCTAGAGGCTTTTAAAGGGCCCCAGCTGACACTTGGCCTGAGGGAGAGCCTGTGGTTGGGTCTGGGCATTGGGTCCTGCCGTCTGTGGGACCTTGGCATATGAGCTTGGCTGAGACTCTGCCTCCTCATGTAGTCAAATGGCACTGTAACCGTCCCCACCTCGTCAGGCACTGGGCAGGGCTTGGCACAGGGCTGGGTTCCTGGAATTCTAAGGGTTGGATTGGTTCTTACAAGCACAGAGGTTACTGTGAACGGGACACGCCCAGCAGGCATTGGTGTGCATGTTGGTTTGCAGGGATTGGCTTTGGGGACCGGACGAGCACCTTCTGTGGCACCCCGGAGTTCCTGGCCCCCGAAGTGCTGACCCAGGAGGCGTACACTCGGGCTGTGGACTGGTGGGGGCTGGGCGTGCTGCTCTATGAGATGCTGGTGGGCGAGGTGCGCACTGGAGTGGGCTGCTGGGGCCTCCAGGTCTGGGGGTGAGTCACCCAGGCACCCTGCTGAGTGAGCCCCCATCTTCACAGTGCCCATTCCCAGGTGACACCGAGGAGGAAGTGTTTGACTGCATTGTCAATGCGGATGCCCCATATCCCCGCTTTCTGTCGGTGCAGGGGCTCGAGCTCATTCAGAAGGTGAGCACTGCAGGGGCCAGGTGGGGCTGGACAGCTGCTCACGGCTCATGTGCTCCCTGCTGCCCACCCTTGGGGCCCTGTGGCCCAGCTCGCTTGTGGTGCTGGTGGAGGTGGGCAGTGCCGGGGGCTGGGTGCCCCAAGTGAGCACCTGTCCTTTTGCTCAGCTGCTCCAGAAGTGCCCGGAGAAGCGCCTAGGGGCAGGTGAGCAGGATGCCGAGGAGATCAAGATCCAGCCTTTCTTCAGGGTGAGTGGTGGGGACAGCTGTGGTCCCCGGCGCCTGGCAGGGTGGGTGGCATGGAGTGACCCCTGGAACTGCTGCTCCTGCCACCTCAGGCACCTCTGCCCTTGCCCCTAGACCACCGACTGGCAGGCGCTGCTCGCCCGCACCGTCCGGCCCCCCTTCGTGCCCGCGCTCTGTGGCCCTGCAGACCTGCGCTACTTTGAGGGCGAGTTCACGGGGCTGCCGCCTGCCCTGACCCCGCCTGCGCCCCGCAGCGCTCTCAGTGCCCACCAGCAGGCCGCCTTCCGGGACTTTGACTTCGTGTCAGAGCGATTCTTGGAGCCCTGAGGGCCGCTCCCGACGCCTCCGCCCCCTGCCCAGATGGTGAAAGCCTGTGCTCGCCCGGCTGTGTGGCCCTGCACGGAGGCCCAGGCCTTTGCCTGCTATTTATGTGTCCTTGGGACTTGTGGTGGCAGCCACAGGGCTGCTGTCAGGGGCTTTGCTCAGCGTCACTAGACAAAGCATGTCACTGCCCCCTCCTGCCCACCCTCTGCCTCCCAGCGAGACCCAGGCCAGCAGGGGTGCCACAGTAAGGAGTGGTTTGGTTTGTCTTTTTAATACTTGACTTGCTTTATGGATTATTAAACTTGTAAAACTGCGCTTGGAGGCAGCCTGGCCTGGGGTTGGGGGGAGCCAGGGTCTGTTTGAGCCTGTGTCTCCCATAGGTCCTCTTCCTCCCCTTCTTCCTGTGGAAGGTGGAGCTGCCCGGAGGCGGGATTCTGTCTTGAAGCCCCCGCTCTGAGGCCTGGCGGACGGAGGAGTGAACAGCCCCAGGCCCCGAAGAGCCGCCCCCAGCAGGTACAGCCCCTCTGGTTTTCAGGCACGGGATAGCTGCCCTGCCTCTGGTGAGCCTAAACAGCTGGGCTGCTGCCCTCCTCTTCCTCCTCAGCCCAGAGGGTCTCCCAGGACCCTGAGGGCCACCCGCAGAAGAAGTGGGCCAGGTTGCGGGTCAGGCCGAGGTCAAAGGGGTTGCCGGGGCGCTGGCGGAGGTAGGCTATGCGGTGTGAGGAGATGAACTCCCAGGTGGTGGTGTTGCTGGCCACCAGGTAGACGTGTGAGGCCAGGAGCAGGCCGGCCACCAATGTGAAGAGAGACAGCAGCAGGAAGGTGGCGAACAGGAGCCCGCTGGACCGCAGCCACAGCCCCCAGGGCTGGAAGAACCGGAGGCCTGACCTGTGGGACCGACAGGGACGGGAGCTAGGGGCGGGCAGGGGAGGCCCTCCCTCCTCATGCCGGGCCCCAGGGAGCCCTGGCTCTGTACACATGTGTGGGTGCACGCTGCCCACCCTCCCCTAGGTGGTGGCGGAGGCACCTACCATGCCAGGTACAGGCCCCAGAGAAGCACCACCAGCTGCAGCGCCAGGTAGACCACGAAGAGCGGGTGGTTGCGTTCCCCCACACAGTTCTCCATCCAGGGGCAGTGGTGGTCGTAGCGGCGGACGCAGCGGCGGCACTCACGGCAGTGCCGGGCCCGCAGGGGCTGCTGTGGGCACAGACGGGAGTAGGAGCTCGACGCCAGCCCCACTGTGGGCCCACCACTGAGGGGAGGGGAGGCCAGGGGTCAGGGCCTGAATCTGGGAGGCTTTGGAGGAGTCATGAGACCATGGCACGGGGGCGGAAGGAAGTCAGGGAGTCTCAGCTTTGCCCTGACCCCTCCCATGGGGGTCCATGCATCACTCACCAGCACCAGGCAGTATCTGCAGCGCCGAAGAGGGATGGCCTGAGGAACCATGGCTGTCTGTTCCTCCCTAGGGTCCTCCTGAAAATGAGGGACAGGGTGTAAGATGGGGTCCCCTGGGAGGCAGATGGCACAGGTGGGCATATCCCTTGGGGCCAAGTTAGCTCTGAGTGTGGAGAGTTTAGAGTCCCTCCCATGTAGAATGGAGGTGTGGGATGGGACAGAGTGCCCTGGACTGAGCGAGGGTGTGTAAGGTTTGCAAGTAGCTTCCCCTCTATGGGTCTCAGTGGTTTCCTCATCATGGGAAGGGGTTCTAGGGCTGGCAAGAGGATTCACTGAGATGCCCCGCAAGAGCCCACAGCACAGGGCCTGGCATGGAGACCATTACTGGGGCCTTGGGTCCCTGCTCATGGAAGGAGGGGTTCAGGCCCACAGGGGCCCTGGTTACCTGGGGCTGGGGCTGAACATTCACGTAGCCTGGGTCCATGAGTGACACGGCCAGGTAGAGCAGCAAGGAGCCCAGCACCAGGAGCAAGAAGGTAAGAGGCAGGAGCAGCTCCCCCTGCTCTTCCCATTGCCGCAGCTCTGGAGGGGCCAGAGGAGGACAGTGAGGCTGAGGCCGGGGCAGAACAGGCGGGGGTGGGGCTGGGGTGCAGCTGGTGGTGGGGAAATGCGCTTCTGGCCAAGCAAAGGCCTGGAGGTGGGGCTCCATGGGTGGCCATGTGTGGCCAGCAGTTCATCTGCGCTTTATCTGGAGGGTAATAGGGAACCGTGGGAGGTTATGGGGCAAGATCTGTTTTCTGAAAGCCCTCCCGCTGCTGGAGAAAAGATGGGTCAGGGGGAAGCCTGGCTGCAGGGTCTGGCAAAGAGGAAGAAGATGGTAGCTGAACAAAGTCTGGCAGGAAGGGGACGAGACCTGAATGGATGTGGAAGAGAGCGAGGAGGGATCCTGGGTCTCTGGCTTTCTGACAGGGATAGATTGGCCAGGTCTGACATACAGGAGAAAAAGTTTGATGTAGGAGGGTGGAGCTGGTGGGCTCAGATGCCACAGAGGGGCATGAGGGGAGCCCAGGCCAGGAAGGGTCCAGTCTGGGCTTAAGCCCATAGGAGTGACTGGAGATTTGGGGGAAGCGGGGGGCTGGGGGAGGTGGTGAGGAATGAGGGGGCATCAGCAGAGTGTGGTGCCCCTGGTTGTAGAAGAGAGCAGAGAAGGAAACGGGGGTGGTTTGAGAGGGTGTCTTCTGATGGGGAGACCTGAGCAAGGTTCTAGGATAAAGGGCGAAGGCAGTGAAGGAGATTTGAGGTCTTGGGAGCAAAGTGAGAAGGGCCCCCAGTCCAGGGGCTGAGGCTGGACCATCCAGGGGCTGGGTAGGGAGCTACTGAGGGGAAAGATGAGAGGGGGAATGAGTGCTACTATGGAAAAATGGGAGACCGCTCCCCTGTGGACTTGGGCAGCTAGTGGCTATGGTGGTGGGGGAGGGTGTGGGGAGGATGCCAGTCCTTGAATCTAGTTGATCCTCCCGATCTTATGGGTGAAAAGGTTGGGAGCCAATTCCTGGGAAGGATGAGGGGAGACGGGGCTCAGACTCAGTGGGCGCCAGATGGGTCCTGGGATGGTCAGGGCACCTCGCAGTGATCAGGAAGATGCCGAGATTAATTAGGGATCAACTGGGTATCAGGCGGAGAGCAGGTGGCTCTTGGAATGATAGCTGGGGAGGGGGCTTCAGGAGCTGGCGGAGATCGGGTCAATCCTAGGATCTCTGGGGATCAGGCGGGGGACCCTGTGAGACCCAAACGTCTGGGGAACCAGGCGGGAGCGGGTGGGTCCAGGGTCGCGCGGGGTCCGGCTCACCGGTATCGTGCAGGAAGAGCACCAACGTGATCCCCCAGGTCAGCACGGTGTGCCCGGTCCGCACCAGGACGCCAGGGCTGAGGAGCGCCCAGGGCGCCATCGCCTCGGCCCGGGGCCCCACCCGGAAGAAGCGCCCAGAGGGGCGGGCCCTCCGAGGGAGGGGGCCGCGGCCATACGGGGATTGGTGGATCCTGCGGTGGGCGGGGCTGCGCTGGCTCAGGGAGGCTGCCTATTGGGTGGCAGCTGCGGCCGAATGGGCCCTCAAACCAACAGGTGCCTGAAGAGGCCGAGGGCGGGGCCAGCGCGCGCGCAGCCGGTAACTCCCCCAACTCCCACCCCCCCCAGCAGGTAACTTTTGAAAGCCCAGGAGCAGGCGCGCGTCTCCGCCGGCTCCCCTGGGATCCGCCCCGACGGCCTCGCGCATGCGTGCAGCTCCCCGGGCGCTTCGAAGGTCCAGGTGCGTGCCGTAGCTCCGGGAGGCAAAATTGTGCCCCTATCAAAGACGTGATGACTCAGGCCTCGAGAGGGGTACATCTTGCCCAGGGTTGCTCAGTGGTGACATCCTTACCTCGTTTCGATTCATTTTCGATATTGCAAACGGATGAAAAAAGTGGAAGTCCCTGGTGCGTGGGTGGGAGTTAGAAATATCACCGCTGCCCGCTGCCCCTTCCTATCTGTGTGACCTTGGGCAAGTTACTGAACCCCTCTGAGCTCTATTTTCTATCTCAATAGGGAGGATGACAATAAGGTGGTTGAGGGAATTAAATGATAGAATTGCAGTGTCTTAGCACAGCACTGTCCTGTCTTCCCTGCTCTAAGCCGCCACCTACACCCTGCCAGGCTGACTTTCCCAGCGGGAGCCTTCAGGCTGTTCTTCCCTGTGTCCCCAGGGCCTTCCTTCAGCCCTGCCTTTCCCAGGCACCTCCCACCGACACCAGCATCCACCTCTGCCTGCGCTGATTGGTCTGTCCCAGCTCCTGCGGCATACCCCTCTGAGATGTTGACAGCTCCACATCCCTTTTTCTGTTGGGGGGCTGGCTCTTCCCATCCCACGTGGTTCTGGAGGGGCTGCCCCTCACCCCGAAGGGTGGTGGGAGGCAGGGTGTGGGCCTGTGAGCACGGCCAATCACAGTCATTCCATGTGATTACCATATAGATGCTGAGAGGAAAAGGGGCAGTTTTTGGATCTCACACATAGGGAATAGGATATAAGGGCAACCAGGAACCGTCTTTACACCATGTGGGGAGAGTCTGTCTGTGGTAGCAGAGAATGACACCAACTGATAAATATCAGAGACAAGCAGCTCTAAGAGCAAGAGGTGGCATTAACAGCATTGTCTGGGCAGTCTAGATCCAGCTACGCCTGAAGCCAACAATCATCTAGGTTCCCGGTTGTATTAGTCAATGACTTCCCACCTTTGAGGAACCTAAGTGGATGTTTGAATTGGTGTCTGTCATTGCAACTCAGTCTTGATAATGACAATGGGTGTGTGTCACTTAACGTGCTGATGGGGGACCTCTAGCACATCATCCACTCAACAAATAATTCTGAAGTTTCCGTGGGACAGGCACTGTGCAGGTATCAGAGATAGATAAAGCTGGACGCTAGTTCAAGTGGTGAGGACAGATTTTAATCAGTAACATACTATCGCAATAGGGAACAGGGCCCAGTGGGAACTAACTCAGCTTCTGTTTGTGCAGAGGTGACTGCTAGTTATGTTAGTGTTTAAGTCTTTAATGTGTGGGGAGGGGATGGATGAGATCATTTGTGCTAAGAGTCTGTAGTTTTTATAGGCTAGTGTTGAGGACTAGTTAAGAAGAGGGCTTAGAGGAGCCTGGCTAGAGTTTGGTTAAGGAGAGAATCAAGACATGGGGCACACACCCACCTGGCATCTATTCTCCCTTGATCTGGTGCCAGTACCTAGACTATTCTTTGGGGAATAGTCCTCCTCCATCGGGCACAATCTTAGCGGTACCGTCAGAGCGCTCAGACCTCCCCACCCTCAGTGAGGTGGGGCACAGCCCCCAAGCTGGCCAGTCTTTCTTGAATCTTGAGCACAGGAAGGAGAGCAGCTGGGAAGGATTTATCACCTGATGGCAGTGCCCTGAAGAGGCCAGCTGTGGGCTCCTGGGAGCCAGATCCCCCAAGCCACTCTGGGGCGTGTCCCTCCTGAGACCCGATAGAACCGTTTATCTTTTGGTTCTGTGAGCTCTGCCACATCCTGACATCCAGGGTGGGTTTCTGTTGCCTGCACCTAAAGCACTCTAACTGGTCCAGGGTCCAGACTGACCCCTTCCTTCAGCGAGTTCACATCTTGCTGGGGCAGAGACATGAAATAAGTCAATTGTAGTTTCGGGGGCAATAAGACAGGCAGGCAGCTGGGTTCATCTTGGGTGGGGGTTTGCTCAGGTCTCCGCATGGTGGAGAGGGTGACATCGTGTGACTGCAGTTTGATGACCCCGGCTACTCACAACCTTCTTGCTCAGATTGTGTCCCCTGAGCATGTTTTGCCTGATACCAGGCTTCACCTAGAGATTTGCACTGATTCCAGTTCTTAGTGGGGGTCACGTTTCTTACGGAGACTCAGTAAAATGGCTTTCTTGTTTAGACATTAGTCTACTTTTGGAGAGCTGGGTCATGTTTGAGGGCCCTAAGTGGCAAAATATAATTTCTTCCTTTGTGAAACAGATGATTGAACCCTGGGCTGTGGTGAATGTTCCAAAGCCCTGCTGATGTGGTTTAAATGTGTCCCCTCCAAAATTCCTGGGTTGAAACTTAATCCCCAATGTGGTGGTATTGAGAGGTGGGGCCTTTTGCCCTCATGATGGATTAGAGCCTTATCAAAGGGCTGGAGGGAATTAGCTTAGGCCCTCTGGATCTTCCACTCTGCTCTTCTGCTGTGTGAGGACACAGTGATTGCTCCCCTCTTGCCCTTCCATCCCTCCTGCCATGTCAGGACACTGTCTTCCTCCCATCTGGCAGATGCAACAACAAGGCACCGTCTTGGAAGCAGAGAGTGACCCTCACCAGACACCAATCCTGCCGGTGCCTTGATCTGAACTTGTAGAAATAAGTTTCTGTTCTTTATAAATTACCCAGTTTCAGGTATTTGTTATAGCATCACAAACAGGGTAAGGCAATTCCTTCCCTTCCATTCATCTGGCAAGTGTTTTCGTTTTTCTGTTTTCCTAACCCCTAGACCACCAGGGAATCTGGTAAGTTTTTTTTATTTTTATTTTTATTTTTTAGAGACAGAGTCTCGCTATATTGCCCAGACTGGAGTGCAGTGGCTATTCATAGGTATGCTCATAGCTCACTGCAGCCTAGAATTTCTGGCCTCTAACAATCCTCCTGCATCAGCCTCCCTCCTGGGTAGCTGGGACAACAGGTGCGTGCCACTGCACATGTCTCAACAAGTTTTTAATGAGAGGTTTTAGTGTGGCCAAGTTCTGTGCTATGTGCTGGGCCACAGCAGAGCCTTTACGTAGCTTGTCGCTCACAGTCCAATGGGGGAGGCAGACAAAGCACTTTCAGCCGCATGATAAGTAGGTGTTGTGATGGGGTGAGCAGGAACTAGAATGTTCCCCCACAGGAAATAGAAGGTGCCAGGGCTGGGAGCAAGGGGAGGAGCACCATGCACATCTCAGGAACTCTTGTTTTCCCTCCTTTTTACTGTGGCAACCTTGAGGCAAGAAATCATTTCACCTCTCTGAGCCTCAGTGTCCTTATGTAAAATGGGTTGTTGTGAGGATGAGGAGGAAGCAGAATGTATTAACACATAAAGCACTTAGCACAGGCCCTGATGCACAGATGAAGGGTTCAGCAACGTCAGCTGCCATTGGAGGCACCTGTCAGGCATTGCCCTTGTTCCCTCCCAGGCACGGTCCACCCACCAGGATTCCAAGGCAAACCACTGTTCCTGATGCCCTTTCTGCCCAGGTCCTGTGGGTGGCCAGTGGCAGGGGCTGTCAGCCAGAGGGGAGAGAGGCCTGGTCCAGGCCCTGCTCATGGGGGAAGAGAGGAGAAGAAGAGGGGGCTCAGTTCCACACCAGAGGCGGGAGGAGTCTGAATGCTCAGGTTCCTGGAATGTTTAATCAGGTCCTAATGCTCCCGGATTCAATCTGCCAACTGTCCCTCCCCATGGCCTGTAAGAAATGTGACCATGTGGTTTATTATTCCAGCCAGGGCACCTCTGAGAATGAGAGATGATACTGCTGATGGTATCATCCCCTGCAGTGGGACCACAGGTGTAAACCAGGACTGTCCTGGGCCAAGCCAGAGTCTGGCTCTCACGATTTGGCCCCAGCTACTTCTTCCTGCTCCACCCTTGTTCCTTCAACCTGCGGCAGCCACACAGGGCTGCTTCGCTGTCCTCCCTGGCAGGACTCCTTGTCTAGGATGCTCTTTCCCAGGCCCCTCAGCCCAGGCCTGGCAGCCCCCATCTTGCTGCTGGATTCAGCTCGGCTGTCTCCTCTTGTGAGCAGCCTCTCAGACTCACGGGGAGCATCGTGCTGGCTCCTCCCTCAGTCCCCAGGGTGCTGCTGCCGGCTCCCTCCAGGCTTCCCTGACCTCCCGCTCTGCTCCGCCAGCCTGCAGGGGGCGCCTTCTCCCACTGTCCCACAGAGTAGCCTCGTATTTACCATCTGTCCCTCCCACCAGCTCGAGCTATCCCGGGTGTGGCCTTGTGGGTCTGGCTGCCAGCTGTGTCTCTGTGTCTGGGCACAGGGTATGAAGAGCATGTGGAGGAAACAGGTACTCCAGCCCACTGTGCCATCTGTCCCTAGCCCGCAGTCGACTGGCCTTGTGGGCCGGGCATACAAACCCACCAAATGCACCTTTCCTCACCACTAAATGGCATGGCCCACACTTCAGGCCCCCTACAGGGGGGCCGCCCAAACCCCTCTCCAGAGCCCGGAAGCCAGGGTAGCAATCCCCACCCCTTCCACAAAAAAGACACTCTGTTCTTCTCCACTTTGCACAAAAATGTATTTCTGTGACATCCCCAAAGTACAGACATTTCCCCAGGCCCCAGGTGGTAAAGCGATGTGATGTGAGCTCTGCCCAGCGTCTGGCTGGGGCCTTCAGCATGGGATGGAAGGGAAGGACAGACGCAGGCCACCTGCCAAGCTGGGGGAGTGCAGGGCTGCCCCATCCCGGGCCAAGAGGGAGAAGCTCCAGGAGAAAAAAGCCAGGTGCCTCTCCCCTGGGGCTGTTCACCCGGCCTGTTCTACCTGGAGCAGAAATGCTAGGCGGGTCCAAACACAGGCCCAGGGAAGGAAGAGGGAAGAAAAAGCCATTGCCTGGAGGCTGCCTCCAGGGTCAGCTCTGCTCCCCAGGCCCACGCTCCCACAAGTGTGTTGATGTGAAGCAATTCAGAGTTACACCGAGAAAGAAGCACAGGGTATTTAGGGATACAGCTGCCTTTCACACTTCTCTGAAACACAGCACGCAGGTTTCCAGGGTAAAGCCTGGGGCAGGGTGCGAGGGGCTGGGGACGGCTGAGCAGCCACTGCAGAACAGTCCAAGTGCTGGTCTGGAGGTGGCTGGCTGTGGCCGCTGTGAGTGAAAGGCTGGAGAGGGGACCTCGTGCCTCTAGAGAGGTGTGAGGTCCTCAGGGCAGCCAGGCAGGCTGGGGTGGGTGAGGCGGGCTCATTTCTGCTGGTGGGAGTGCCTGGGCACCTCAGGTGCTTGCGGGCAGATGAGGGCTATGGAGCGAGGCAGCAGGCCCCTGGCCCCAGGGGGTGCTGGCATCCAGAGCTGGGGACAGGTTCTGGATGTGTTTGGCAGAAGGGGCAGTGGAATCTGCCACCAAGTTCTGACCACCCCTGGGCTGGGGCCTTCCACAGCCTGGGACCTAGTGGGAGACTAGGAGGCAGCCTCCGTAGCAGCGTGGCCTCAGGCAGGCCTGGCCCGAGAGCAGCAGGGCCACTGGGTGCCCCGCTCCCTGAGGGTCCTCTGGGGCAGGGCTGCCTGGACCTAGGCCTAGGAACAGCTCACCTTCTTGCCCCAGATGCCACAGCTGGGAGCACCAAGGCATTTGGGAGACCCAGTGGGGTTAGTTTCAATCCCCGAACCCCATCCGCCATGCCCAGGAGCTGAGACAGGGCTCTCCGGCTGGGGCGGGGTTAGGATGCGGAGCAGGCTGGGAAAGGCCTGCTCCTCTCCTCACGGGAAGCCAGGCCGCGGCCTGAGTTCACTGGAAAAGGACCGGACACTCACAACATCATAGGCGTTTAGTCTGGCTGGGGTAGGAGTGAGTGTGGCAGCGATGAAGGCTTTGAGTTGGGTTTGAGAATGGCCAAGGAAGCTGCAGGACTCAGGGAGTGTTTCTTTTGTTTTTGTACAGAAATCACACACAAAACTTCACACTTCCTAACCAAAAAAAATAATATATATATAATATATATATCTCACTAATGTTAAGGAAAAGCGTCGGTTGTGCAAAAGTCCCCTGTGTCTCTTCGTCCGTGGGTCTGCCCGCTGGGTGGCTCAAGCCTGCTTCCTTCCGGCCTGTGGTCCAGAGCAGTGGGGCGGAGGCCTCTATCTGGACGTGTCCATGTTCTCCTCTTTAAAGTTACTGCAGTGCTCAATCACCTTGCTGGAGACAACGGGGAGACAGGATTGGAGGGTGGGCTCGGGTGGCGAGAGCCCGGCCTGCCTGGGCGATCAGGCTGCTGGGTTAACATGTGTTAATAGTGATGCTGGTGCCAGCCGAAGGATGTGTATGTAGGGTGGACGGCACGTGCCCAGTGCCCAGGGAACAGCTCCTGTGGCCGTGACTCTCATCACCGCTCCCTCCCCTCCTTCCTTCCTATGCCCTTCCTTCCCCACCCCCAGTCCCAGGGCATCTGTGGATAGGGGGTCTCCAAATCAGCTCAGGCCTGACTTCCAAAAACCCTTTGGTCCTTTCTTTAGCAACATCTTCCTTCTTCATTTTCCCTGTAAGCCAGACCTTTCTCTTTCTGGAAGTCTCATAGTGGTCCCCAAACTGGCTGCACATCAGATTCACCCAGAGGCCATGATCCAGCAGCAGGTCCAGGCTGGGGCAAGGGCAGCTGTGCTCCCACAAGGGCCCTGCCACCCATGGCAGCCAGGCCCCAACACTCCAGCTCAGAGCTCGAGTCTCACGCACTGACCTGACCAGCCTGACCTTCCCCTTCCAACACTGAGCCTCTGGGTGGGGAAGGGACTCACTGTAGCCTCCACATGCTAAAGGGTGCCCCAGTGACGTGTAGGAAGTAAGTGCCCAGAGTGGGACAGGGAGTTGTGGACAGGCTGAGGGCCTTCTCCTAAGTGTCCTCCAGAGTCATTCGTTCCTCACTGTCAGACAGGCCAGCTGGCTCAGACACCCATCTCAGGCCTTAGAGAAATGTTCAAAGTGACTGGAGTAGGTTGCTGGCTGCTCTTACCCAGTGCTTCTCAAATTTCCTGGGATCCCTGTTAACCATGAACATTCCCAGGCCCACCTACCCGACCCACTGGAAAAGAAAACACAGGGGTGGGATCTGCGTATCTTTAAGTCTTTCCAGCTGGGCCCCATGGCTCATGCCTGTAGTCCCAGAAACTCGGGAGGCTGAGGCAGGAGGATCACTTGAGCCCAGGAGTCTGAGGCTGCAGTGAGCTATAATCATACCACTGCACTCCAGCCTAGGCAACAGAGTGAGACCCCGCCTCTTAAAAAAAAACAACAACTGGGGGGGGGCAAGGGCAATGTAACATTTGTACCCCCATAATATGCAGAAATAAAAAGAATTAATCAAAGTAAAAAAAAATAAAATATATTTTTTGTTAAAATATATGTAAAACGTTGAAAAGTATAAGGAAGAACATTGAAACTGTCAATAAACTACCTGGATGTATCAAAAAAATAAAAAAACAAAAAAAACCTCAACAACTTTCCAGATGATTCTTTAGGGAGATTAAGTTTGAGAACCACTCATTTTACTATTCCCAAACTGAGATGAGTCTGTCAATTAACGTTTAAGGAGTGCCTTTTGCCAAAAATAACGGCAAGACCTGTTGACACCCCTCTCCCCCAGCCCAGCGAGTCACCATCTGGGGAGTCTCTGAGCTCCAGGCCTCTCCTCCACGTGACTTTTTCCCTCTGTACCATGTTCAGAACTATGACAAAAGTCTATTGGGGTCTACGTGACTATACTGCCTTCTAGAATGGATCCTAGAGAAAGCAAGACTGTTACCATTGATTCTGACACCTGGCATCCCTGAGAGTCTCTCCTGTGCCCTGTGACACGAGAATCAGAGCCCGCGATGTTCTGGACACTGCAGTGAAACCCCCCGGCAATGGAAGGCAGCAACTCTGCCGTGTCTGTGACCTCCACACTCAGAAACTCACTTGCACTCTGCTCCGTCTTGTCTCTAGCATGTATGTTACCACACTGTAGCCTCTCTTCAGGTGGAATATCTTTGGCCAAAAATAATGAAAAGTTCTGGCCTGACTTGCTAATATTTAGTAATGAGAGGATGGATTTTGGGGGGCATGAAAGAAAACTAAGCTAACAAATGAGGGCAATGATGCTCTGTTCAGAGCTTGATCATCTAGTTTCCAGCCACATTGTGGCCAAGATGACACTTGGAGAGGTCCCAGCTGGACATCAATACACTGCCCACCTCCACATTCACCCGAGAGTTGCCCTTGGGAATTTCAGCCATTCTTAACTACCTGAGGGCCCCCACTGTGACTGTGTCCCTCACTCTCCCAAATCAAGGCTCCAAGCAGAAACACATGCTGGTCTCTTACCGAGCCATTTCCTTGGTCTCCTGCCGTGCGGTCACCATCTTGATCATGTCCCTCAGAAGGGGCATCCCACCTTCTTTGATCAGCAGGGGGCAGTACTTGTCCGCTGTGGGTAGGAGAAGACAGCAGGTGACCAGGATGGGTCTTCCTTCTACCAGCCTGAGGCCTAGAAACCAACCCTTGTGAGGACTGAGCGGGGGGCAGGGGGGTGGGTGAAGACAGGGCCTGGGTGGAAGGATAGTGCTAGGAGTGCCATGAGCCCCGGGGCCCAGCCCCTGCTTGGAAGCTCCTGTGTCCACCAGGGGGGAAGCAGGTGGTGGACTGCTGGAAAAGACTTTCCCTACCCTGGTTTGAGGTTGCTGCATTTTTTCCAGAGCTTGTCCTATGGAAAATATCACCCAAACCAGTGGCTGCTAAACATCATGATCCTCTGAGAAGCCTCTGTGAAAACACGGATTCCTAAGAATATCCCTGCCCCCGGATACTGATTCAACAGACCCAGAGACCTGCATGTATTTGTGTGTTTACTGAAGCACTGCCGGTGGCTCTAGTGGCTGGACAGCTTGGAACCAGCCAGTGGTGTTCTGTCATGTGGAAAGCACAGGGATTTCTTTTTTTTTTTTTTTTAGACAGAGTCTCACTTTGTTGCCCTGGCTAGAGTGAGTGTCGTGGCGTCAGCCTAGCTCACAGCAACCTCAGACTCCTGGGCTCAAGCGATCCTGCTGCCTCGGCCTCCCGAGTAGCTGGGACCACAGGCATGAGCCACCATGCCCGGCTAATTTTTTCTATATATTTTTAGCTGTCCAATTAATTTCTTTCTATTTTTGGTAGAGACGTGGTCTCGCTCTTGGTCAGGCTGGTCTCGAACTCCTGAGCTCAAACAATCCACCCACCTCGGCTTCCCAGAGTGCTAGGATTACAGGCGTGAGCCACCGCGCCCGGCTGGGATTTTTTTTTAATTAAAAAAAAATTCTTTTAGAGGGAAGATCTCGCTATGTTGCCCAGGCTGGAGCCTACATAGTGGCTATTTACAGCTCAGCAAGGCCTCAAACTCCCTCAAGCCATCCTCCTGCCTCAGCTTCCAAAATAGCTGGGACTACCGGTGTGTGCCACTGCACTGGGAAGCAAGAAGCCTGGAGAAAGCCGTGGCGGACTGCTGCCTGGGCCACCTTGCTTGCCAGGCCTGCTTTGGTAACAAGGCAGGGCAGCCGTGAAGCTGGGCGTCCTATAGATGCGGGAAAGGGGGCTTTGCTCTGAGGCACAAAAGCTGCCAGCAGCTCTCAGCGCTCCCTCCCAGATATGGGCTCCTTGAGGGCACAGCTGCGTTCAGCTGGGCGAGTGTCTGAACCCAGGGCAGTGGGCACTCACGGTAGACAGATACGAGGTTGTACAGGGCCCAGGTTGCCCAGTGCTGACTGACGGGAGAGATGCCCTGGGGAAGGAGGCGGAGAATTGGCTCAAACGACCTGCAGAAAGAGAAATCAAGGTCACTTCTGATGCTGGGGGCGGGGCGGTATGTCTTGTCCCAGGTTTCTCCTCCCTGAAGGATCCTGAGGACCAGCCAACCGACAGGCCAGTAGGATGCCAGGGAGAAGGGGCACCTGGCCCTTCACCCCACTGGGGGCTCTGCAGGGGAGCTCCCTTGGGAGAGAGGATAAGCGCATGAGCACGTGAGGGAGGCAGAAGGGACCAGATGAGGTGGGCAGAAAGCTGGGGACCTCAGCTAGGAAGAGAGACCCAGCCTGTGGTAAGAGGGCAGAGTTCACTGGGAACAGAAGCAAGTGTGACCGCTCTTCTTACAAGGGCCTTCTATGGGCCATCCTGGAGTCAGGCTCCACAACCCGGAACATGCGTGTAAAACCTCTGGGCCAGCGATTCCTCTTCCCTTTTCCCTGCAATCTACAGTGCTTGGAGTGTCGGCAAATGCACAAGCACGAGCCCATTTCTCCCAGTGTGGGTTTCCAACCGAAATGCCCATCAGTACGGATGGCACGTAGAACGTGACGCCATCCTAAAATGACGAGGGAGACCCAGGCCTGGAAACTGGACATTCAGTCACAACGCAGTGGGGATCGGTGTCAGCTTGACTTAAAGTAATGAAATCTGTGCACAGAAACACTGCTCATGGACAGACACAAAAACGTCAACAGGGTTTCTCTTTCCTATTGTGTCTGAACTTCTCCTTCTTTTTCCCCCACAAATACACATGTATCAAATGTTTGTAAAGAGCAGGCTTTGGGTACGTGCACGTGTCGTGCCTGAAAAACATAGGTAAGATCTGTGCCCTTATGCTCTTTGTCCTGACGCCTCAGTGAGTGAGAAGAACCAGGCAGAGGAGCAGAAGAGAGGCAGGGCGCTTTGATTGTTCCCAGCCGAGACGCTTGGCCTGCCGCAGGGCACATCCCACTCCCTGTCCACCCCGCCCCCACACCTGTAATTGATATTTCTCCGTGAGTTGATGTCCCAGCTCTGGATGGCTGCCCACATGCGCTCCTCCACCTCCTCCCGCTGGGGTTCACACACGCCCCAGGCCTCAGGCCCGTCGAACATGATGTGGGAGAGGACGCCACAGGCATTGTAGGAAACCTCGATCCCGTCGGCCTTGCTCTCTAACAGGTTGCTGCCAGGAGGAAGAGAGAGAAATGGAGTCCACTCCCTCAGGCCTTCTTCGGATACTAGCTGTTGGACTCCAACTCATAAACCAGATGCCACAGGTATTATTTATTTATCACTTGTTTATACCCAGACTACTAAAAGGGATTTGAAGTCACTTAAGATATAGTTATACAAGAGGACGATTGATGGAGAGTTGAATGAATAAGAAACCACATTACTAAGGAAAGGGAACATTTATAATGGAAACCTAGGTTAAGAGGAGTTACTGCAACTGAACACTGACCAGAGTTCTGAGCATCCTGGCAGCTAAGGCAAAAAGGTAATGAGGCAAAAAGTACCAACCTGAAGACACTGATGAATTGGGAAGTCATTAGCTGAGGCCGCAGCTCCTTTACCTCTGCCACATTCCCCAAGAGTCCCAGCATATTCCGATGCAGTTCCTGCTTCTCCGGGAATTCCTGGGAAAATGAGAGCCATTGGGGCCACATCAATTAGTACTTAATTACTTAGTGTCTGGTATTGTTAACTTTAAAGTTTCATGGGCCCGGCGCAGTGGCTCACGCCTGTAATCCTAGCACTCTGGGAGGCCGAGGTGGGAAGCTTGCTTGAGCTCAGGAGTTTGAGATCAGCCTGAGCAAGAGTGAGACCTCCATCTCTCCTAAAAAAAAAAATAAAAAATGGAAAAAATTAGCTGGGTAACTAAAGATAGAAAAAATTAGCTGGATGTGGTGGTGTACACCTGTAGTCCCAGCTACTTGGGAGGCTGAGGCAGGAGGATTGCTTGATCCCGGGAGGTTGATGTTGCAGTGAGCTAGGCTGATGCCATGGCACTCTAGCCCAGGCAACAGAATGAGACTCTGTCTCAGGAAAAAAAAAAAAGTTTCATGGATGACTGTTTGGCCGTTCCAACTCAATAAAGAGGGAGGACAATATACTGCCCCCTAACTTCCAGTGTACTTAAGACAGTGCTGGGCACACACAATAAGGGGTTACAAAGTTGGAGGTTCCTTGTCATAAGACAAAATAGAGATCTGACCTGTGGTATAGACATGGTTCTATTTACCAAAGCACAACATATTAATATTAGTTTAAGGGAATCTCCTTAGAAACTAGAGCAAGAAAATAGAGGATGAATGGCTTGAGGCCAGGAGTTTGAGACCAGCCTGGGCAACATAGTGAGACCCCATCTCTAAAAAAAATTAAAAAATTAGTCCAGTGTGGTGGTGCACGCCTATAGTCCTAGCTACTTAGGAGGCTCAGGTGGGAGGATCGCTTGAGCCCCGAAGTTCCAGATTGCAGTGAGCTATGATCAGGCCACTGCACTCCAGCCTGGGTGACAGAGAGAGACCCTGTCTCTAAAAAAAGAAAAGAAAAGAAAAGAAAAAGAAAATAGAGGATGAGTTTTTTAGGATGAACAGACCATCCTACTAGACAGAATTCTGTCCAGCTCCTATCACGGTGGACTTCCAGCCAGCTGTGGGCAGTCTGAGAAATCACTGCTGAGGAGCCAGAGTGGGGTTTTCCCTTGGAGGGAGGGCTCTCAAGAGGGTCCCGCCAGGCTACCTGGGTGAGGGAGCGTCTCTGGAGCTTCTGTTAGCAGCAGATCCTGGGCTGGTGGGCCTGTGAGGTGGCCCCTGCTGCCTTTCCGTGGGAACCATGAGTGAAGAGATTTGGTTGGGGGCCTAGGGCAGAAGAGTGGCCGTGTGGGCAGCTGAGGGTGCTGCTGCCGCTGGAGGGGGCACTACCTTCAGGCAGTCCAGGAAGAGCTTCATGCCATTGAAGTTGAGGAACATCTCGCAGTTGTCGGGCGTCTCGTCCGTGATGTTCCACAGGGCGCTCCAGGAGAACTCCATCACCTGGTCACACTGTGGGGGAGGGCAGGGCTCCACTGAGACTCGCAGCGCCCGGTGAGGGGGTCCCCTGACAAAACATGGACATCTCCCAGGGGCAAACCAGTCCCCTCTTGGGCTGGGGAAAGGGCAGAGTGGCTCCATGAAGACCTGACTTACTATCTTGTCCAGAAGCTTCTTCTGAATCAGCTTCAGCATGGTCTGTGGGCAGAGAAAAGAACTTGCTAGAGTAGGCCAGAGCTCAAGAACTACCACATCCCCCCAGAACCCAAGATGGAGGGAGGATGGGCAGTGACTTGATTCCTGTTCATACATCTTGTCAAGATCAAATCTCTGTATCTCTTTGGGAGGCTCTTTGAAGACGCCACTCCACAGACCCTTGGTACTTGGCATCAGGAGGCCCGGGTGCTAGCCCTGGCTCTGCGCTGACTCCCTGTGGGACTTTGGGCTTGAGCTTCCCCAGCAATAAAATGAGAGCAGGAGACTAGACACTCTTTAGTTCCTTCCTCATTCTTTCCTTCCTTTCACCAGCAATATTTATCACCTCTTCACTGTGCTCTAGGCCATTCGCTGGCAAGTGCTGCAGACACAAGGAGGGAAGAGCGCGGTGTCTTGCCCTGCGGAGCTTACAAAATCGGAGGGGGCCGGGAGAGGATGACAGCATGTTCTAGGTGGAAGAAATCTACAGGATCGTAAGCAATATTACTGTTAAAAAATCCTTGTGGTCCAGCCTCAATCCTTCATGCTTCAGCATACTCTCCTCCCTACCCTGACTGCCAGATCCAGGCCTCCTCTGCACTCCAAGCAGAGCTGTGGAGAGTGGTGGGAGACAGCTACAGCAGCGGGGTTCCGAAGGACTGGGGCGTGGGGGACAGCCTGCCTGCACGTACCACAACGAAGCCCATCTTGCCCACGGCCTCCTTGTGGTCATTGTCCACCTGGCAGACCAGGGCGTTGCACAGGTGCACAGCGATGCGCTGGATCGACTCATCCTGCCGTGTGGGGTTGAGGATGCTGAGCAGGAGCTCGTTTACCCGGCGGTACTGGAATTCCAGCTCCTCGGGGATGCTGAAGTTGCAGAGGGTCAGGCAGCAGTTCCGCTGCACCTGGGCCAGGACAGGAGACAAGCGAGGCACATTCAGGATCAGACTTGGGAAGAGAGCTGGAGGGGCTCTGTAGAGGCATGAGATCATCCACAGCTGTGGTGGTCCATGAAGACTTTCTGGAAGAGGAGGCTACGAGGCTCTTTTTTAAAATATTTTTTTAATGTGAAATATTCATATAGAAGAATGCATAAAACCCAAATGGACAGTTTTACAAATAATTATAAAGTGAACACCATGTAACCATCACCTGGGTCAAGAAACAGACCGTTGCAGGCACCCAGAAGTCACCATATGTCCCTTCCTGATCATAGGCTCCTCCATCCCACTAGGGAGAACCACTATCCCTGCTTTTTTATATGGGTGATTCTATAGGTTTGCAAGATCAGCTGTTGTTTTATGTAGCTGAAATGCACTCAGTTCTTCATTTGTAGTATAGTATTCCACCATGATGATGCCCCAATTGTTTTTACCCATTCTACTGCTAATGGATGTTTGGGTGACTTCAAGGGTTGGCTCCTGTGAACGATGCATTATACCTGCACCCAGGTGTCCCTGGGCATGGGCTTCTCTAGGGCATGCATGCCTGGTGGCACTTCTGGGTCACAAGGTGTGCATGTCTTCAACTTTCCTGGGTAATACCAGCCTGTTTTCCAAAGTGGTTGTGCTAGTTTACACTCCTGCCAGCAAGTGCATGAGATCCCTAGTTGCTCCACAGCCTCAATTTCTCTTTGCACCATCTGCAGGTTTATTAATTGTTTTTCAACATTTCAGCGCAATTTCCTTCCTTCCTTTCTTATTAGATACTGGAAGTTCATCATACTTTATTAATCATGTAATTTGGAGGATATCACTCTTGATTTTTTGTCCTTTCCCCTCAATTTGAGAAATTTGAGAAAAAGTTTATTTTAAATGATAAAAGCAATAGTTACTCACTGTAAAAAAATTCAAATAATATTATACTACCTGAGCAGAAAGTTAAAATCTTCAATTTCATTGCTGAGAAGTAACCTCTGTTAAAAGTTTGATGTACATCTTTCTAGATTTTTCCATAATGCAAATATAAACATATATTTGGGGGAGAGGAAGTACAAAAAAAGATATTATATATATTGGTCCAGAATTTCTCTTCAGTTATCAATATGTAAAGGACATATTTCTATGTTAAGATGTATAGATTCTGCTGTGATATCCCATCATGTGGCTGGACCATATGTGACCTTTCCAGGTCCCTGGTCCTCAAACATTTTAGTTTCCACTGATTTCCAGTTAAACAAGGGTGAATGTGTGTGTATTTTTTTCCTCTAAGAACATTTCTAACTGTGGAAGGCCTAAGTTACAAGATAAATACATTTGTGATTTTGGCAAGTTCTGCTGGTTGACCAGGAAAAGGTTATACAATCCATCCTTCACCAGTGGAAAGTGTACGAGAGTGTTCTTCCCCCACCTTCGTTGACGCTGGGTATTGCCAGATCTCTTAAGATGAAATGTGTTATCTTGTTATTTTAATTTCCATTTCTTTGATAGTTTTTATTAATTCATTTGGGAGTTTCCAACTAGTCTTTTTTTTTTTTCATTAAAAAAAAAAAAAGACATCCCTTTTGCCTGATTACAAAATCGATGTCAATGTAGAAAGAACAACCACTCCAGAGTTTAGAGTTGGCAAGGCAGTGGAGAAGTGGGTGTTCCCGTCCCTGCAGAGTCTTGTCCCCACCATGGCCTTTCTGGAGGACAGTTTGGTAATATGTACCCAATGCTTGAAAAATACACATACATATTGCCCCTGCAATTCTACTTCTAGAAATGTATTATAAGGATAATCACTTACATACAGTCAGCAAAGCGTTATTTGAGGGAGCAAAAGATAAAAAAGCAACCTAAATGCTGAACCATGGGGGCTGATTCAATAACTGCAGCCCTGACCTTGCAGGCAGAGCCCTGACCTGCGAGCCCGTGGGTATGGGGCTTGGCCACCTCTCCACAACAGTGGCTTCTCCGTGGATGAGGACGCTGAACATTATGCTGGTGTCAACAATTATGAAACTGAACTGTTAAAACCAGCTATATCTGGGGGAGGAAAGATAGGATTGTGAATGACTTTCACTTTCTGTTCAATACATTCTTGTATAACTTGATTTCTTTTGTTTGTTTTTCACCGTTAGGCATCTTATTTTCATAATCAGAAAAGAAACATTATTAAAACAATTTTGTTGTAAAAATATATTTGCTGACATGAGAAATGTTCACATTCACATGTGACTTTTACTGTTTTTTGTTTTTTTTTTCCTGTGCAGCAAAATGTTTATTTTGAGCATCTGGGTGCAGATTGGTGGAGGCTGAAAAAGGTGTCCACCTGTTTTGTTTTTTTTTTTTTTTTTGAGACAGAGTCTCACTCTGTTGCCCGGGCTAGAGTGCAGTGGTGTCAGCCTAGCTCACAGCAACCTCAGACTCCTGGGCTCAAGCGATCCTCCTGCCTCAGCCTCCCGAATAGCTGGGATTACAGGCATGCGCCACCATGCCTGGCTAATTTTTTTCCATACATTTTTAGTCGTCCAGCTAATTTCTTTCTATTTTTAGTAGAGACAGGGTCTCGCTCTTGCTCAGGCTGGTCTTGAACTCCTGGGCTTAAGCAATCCTCCTGCCTCAGCCTCCCAAGTAGCTGGGACTACAGGTGTGTGCCACCATGCCTGGTTAATTTTATCTATTTTTGGCTGGGCACAGTGGCTTACGGCTATAATCCTAGCACTCTGGGAATCTAAGGCAAGAGGATCACTTAGGTCAGGAGTTTGAGACCAGCCTTAGCAAGAGTGAGACCCCATCTCTACTAAAAATAGAAAAATTAGCCAGGTGTGGTGGCACATGCCTATAATCCCAGCTACTTGGGAGGCTGAGGCAGGAGAACGGCTTGAGCTCAGGAGTCTGAGGTTGCTGTGAGCTAGGCTGA